>CAMPDV010006774.1:0-31572 GCA_946699065.1 Loxodes magnus
AGAGTGATATGAACAAATAAACTGTATTCAATAAAATAGAAATAGATTTATGAATAAATAATAATTAGTCTCATATTACATCCTAAATTAAATAATTGAACATACTTTGATAATTTAATCTTGGATTTCTTTCTTGGAAATTATAACTCATATCATAATTAACTAATTCACTTTAATAAAATACTTTTGCATGAAGATTCTATTTAAATCAAATGCTTTATTTTATTTAAGTTTATAATTTTCATAATCTTTTCTTACCTTACTTATTCCCTTCTTCTATCTTACTATCAATTCTTAGAATATTTATGTTGCTATGCTTCTAATTATCTTTATGTACATTTTCCAAATAGTAATTGCTTCTTCTTTGTAAATTCCTGCAAAAATTTTTGAATTATAGGTATTTTTCTGATTATTATTTTTATTAAATTGCTAGCTAAATCATATTTGGTGATAAGTTGTTAGCCTTTCCAAGTTTTTTTCAGAAAATAAATTGGAAAAATTATTAACTATGCTCTAATAGTAGATACGTTCAGAGATGTGTTAATTGATTATAGCAGCTTTAGTTATTTCTATGTAATATATAAAGCTTTAAAATTTTCCTTTAAAATATCTAATTCAATTCATAGAACTAAATGTTTTTTTTATTTAATCTAATTAAGAAAATTGTTAGGTAAAAGTTAAAAAATTAGCTAAAAGTTTATTAGGTTAAAGGTTAAATTATATTAACCTTATAATTATTATAAATCTAAAAATTAATAATTTGAGAATTGGTATATTTATTAAGAAGAGTTGCAAATGATTGCTATATTTATTTAAGTATATTTAGTAATTTAATTTAAGTTATTATCTTTATCATTTTAGTTTTATCTTTGTAAAAACGAAATCTTTTATCTAGCTTGAAGACTTTCATCCAATTTTATCTTTCTTCGCTTATATTTATCAGGGATTATAATATCAACTACTTTTATCTGTGATCTCTTATTATTTGATATCTCTGTATTTTTTAATAAGGCTGCATAATTTGATGAAGATTTAATTTAAATATTTAAGAAAATTTATATAAATAAATAATAAGGGCAGATACACTTTTAAAAATCCAATAAATATAATAATAAGCGTAGCTTCTTAATCATATCTAGATATTTTAAATTTTAAGAATAAATAAATCTAACTTATGCTTCTAAATCAAATCATTTAAGCATTATATCATCATTATTTAAATTAAGAGCTATTTAAATATATAAAAATAGGTGTCTTAACTTGAAATTTTTTTGCATTTTCTACTTATTTAAAGGGATAGATTCTTTTATTCTGATGTAATAAAGAAACAATCTATTTCATAAATAGATTATATAATATTAATAATTATTTAGATAATCATTATCTTAAACTAGTTATAAAGAAATATAAGCATAGCTAGTTAGTAAAATATTAAGATTTTATAAATATAAAATATTTTATATTTAATATTAATTTTAGAGAGACATACTCATAAGCTTCTTTAGATAAAATCATTTATTTTAACTTAAAATACAAAACAAAATATTTATATAAGCTTTACTAAATTTTATTTAGATAGATAATACGTAAGCATCAAATTATTCACCTTTTCCTTTTTAAATTTTTAAATAATGATAATATTATATCGCATCAAACCATTAAGATATTTTTCGAATTTCAAATATAAGCTTAGATAAATCAGCTAAATCAAAGGGTAATAAGATAATCATCATTAATCATTAAAATTGCTGTTCGCCTTCCGGCTTAATTGAAGCTTTAAATGTATAATATCTCCTTTCCTGTATGTTCTTTTCTTGCATTGTTCCTTTTCCTTGACTTCTCTCTTTTGAATAATCTGAGTTGAAAATTTTTTTTCCATATTTTCCCATTTCCCGATAGGAAGAATTCTGTCGCCGCTGCTTCAGATGCTATTAGTTAACATTTCTCCAGATATTCATTTTTATTCTTTTCTATTGGGGACATTTCCTCCATAAATGTCAAGTGCTATTACAAATATAGCATCTTTTTCTTGCTCTCGGAAATGTCTTTTCTTGTTTCTTTATTTCCATTGAAGTTTCTTATGAAGACTTCTACAGGTTTTCTTCTATTAATTTGAGTCTTGAATCTAATTTCACTCAGTTTTTTTTCGTCTTGATCTTGCATTACTCAAATATCATTCTCTAAACTTGCCGTTTGCTCACAAACTCCGGCTTTAGCTCTTCGGTCTACCATATGGACTTCATCATTATCTTCATGATTTATCAAATCCTGACTTAATACAAACATCTCTTCCTTCTGATAGTTTAATTCCTCTTCGAGTTTTTTATGCTTCTAATAAGTTGATGAATCAGGTGTTTCATCTACTCAGAGTTCATTTGCTCTATTTTGGTATTATCTAAATAAAAGGTAATAAGATCTATATTGAATTATCGTACTTTACTTTCTTCATTTATTTTTTATTTTTTCATTACTATTTTTATTGATTTAGTTGAGTGGTTTTTTTTTCAGCTTTCAATGGAGGAGCTGTGCTAACTTTTCTGTTCTGAATTTTTATCTTAGTTCTTATTTGTCTTTTGATAGGAGAGATCCGCTTATTTTAATTTGTAGGAATTAGTATTTTTTTGAGTTCTTCTAATCTATTAGATAGTTCTTGTTATTTTTATTAAGAAGAGCGTTAAGTTGAAGAAGATGTGGCGAGAATATGTGCTTCTGGATTTCTCTCCTGTTCTGATAAGGTGGTAAAAAAAACCCTTCTTGAAGCCAGCCATTTTATATTAAGATAATAATAATAGAAATAAATATACTTATAATCCTTGCAGTATAATCTTTTTATTATTGATATAAAATTCCATAAAATACATAAAGAATAATAAAAAATTAAGATAAAAAAGATAAAATAGAAGAAAAAATATCTTAATTACCAAAAAGAAAATAGATAAAATCTAAATAAAAAGAATAGCCTTACTATAATTTTTTAATTATTTCCTTTTAAAAGAAACTATAATTAATTAATAATTGATTTATGGATAATATGATAGAAAAATTTTTCTTTGAAATAAAAATTTTCAAATTATCATCAGAATGTACTTTCTATTAGCATATCTATTTATCTTCTGAAGGTCGTGACTAGAGTATAACTAATAAACAATTTGAATTATAGGATTAAAATTATTAAATCGCTGTTAATCTTTCTTTAGTTTATTTTTTTTGAAAAAATAAAATAACAAGTTAGGCTCTACCCGACAACCTGCAAGTCTATAGTATCAAATAACTTCTCAATTAGATTGCTCTAAATAAAAAATGGCAGAAGGTCTCAAGAAGGGTTTTTTGTAGGCTCCATAGATAAAGGAGCAAAAACCAGAGACTTCTAATTCTTCATCCATCACGTCTTCTTTAATAAAATAATAATCTTCTTAATCTTAATAACCTCTAATAGTTGAAAATTAAAGACAATCTTAAATAAAATAAGAACTTAAATAAGCATAAACAGAATAAAACTAATAATAAAATATTGACTTTCTTCCTAAACCTAGACCAAGTAACTATAGGAAATAAGAGAATCCAAAAACGATGCAAAAACAGACAAATGAAGAATAATTATTAATTGAAAGTCTTTTGAAATCTGTGCGTATTCTGTAAGAAGAAGTAAAATATTAAGATAAGAAAACAAAAAATTATTAGAAAAAAGTTAAAATACTGAAGAAAGATTAGTCAAATAAGAATTCGAAGTATAGCAACTTGGACAAAAAAGAATAGAGCCTCTAATCTAAGAAATAAAAATGGAAGTAGAAGACGATAAGTAAAAAGAACCAACCAATATTAGAAGGATTCTCAAGAGATGTTACCTGTGCTAATCAAGATTCCATAGATTCAAGAGTTGCAAGATATACAAGGAAAAGATGAAGAGAAACAGCGAAGAAATCTTGAAGAGAATTAACAAGAATTTACGTGACGATAGAAGGAAGAATTTACAGAAGAAGAATTTTCCATTCGAGTTCCAGAACTCCGAAAAAACTGGATGACCCGAACTTTTATTTTAACATACAGGAGCGATCACTGGATGTCAGTGGAAATGAGGTTGAAACACCTCAAAACCACAAACACTTTAATTAAGTATATTATTATTATTATTATTAGATTGCTCTAATAATTTTTCCTATTTAAATTTACTTTAAAGTTAATAATAAATCATAATCCAACTTTCCAATCTAACCTCTTTAAATCTTCCCTTTTTATTTACCTTAACTCTGATAATTCAAAAATAATTCTAAATCTAAGAATTTATTTCTTTTTAGATTTAGTTTTCTTATCTTTTCTTATATTATATTTCTAAATCTATTTTATATACTTTTCTATTTTTAAGGTCTTTCTTATATTATAGCATCTTCTTTAATAAATATTCCTGCTAAACCAAAATTAGAAAAAATTATAATTTAAAAGAACAGGAAAAAGTTAATTTTTTAGCTTATTTTTTCTTGTGATACTAATTATTTGCTAATGAGAGTAATAGTCATTATTAATTTAGAGTTTCCCCTAATTACTTTAAAATATGAATAGCTTAGTTATTATTTATGCTAGCTATTGATAGAATTTATTTTTTGTCTTTTTAACTTTGCTTATTTACTTAAAATTCTTTAGTTTAATTAATAATTTTAAATAAGAAGCAATCAATCAATCAATCGTCAAAATGATATTTCAGATTATAAATTTGAGGGAGAAATGAAGTTTCTATTTAATATCTTTGTGATTATGAAATAGTTTCTAAAATCAATTAGATGATTAGAAGAAGGTAATTATATATGATTAAATTTATATCAGTTAGAATTTTTCAATTATCTAACTTCCTAAAACAGATTATCAGTCAAAATCATTTATAAGCATTTTTTGAAAAAAATGATAAGAAATGTTCAAGTTGAAAAATGAAATTACGTAAATTACTTAATTGAAAATGAAAATTTTTAAGAACATTTTTTTAATATATTTACATAATGAATTTGAACAAGAAGTATGAATGAGTCTAGAAGAAAATTAAAATTTAATAAAAGCATTCGGATATTACGCTCAAACTAATTATGCAATTATGATTCAGAATTAAAAATATACAAATGTTTATATCAATTGTTATGATATTAAAAGCAACTAGAGATAATATAAATTCTTTTTTAATTACAAACTGAAATTTATTGCTAGCTCCTAATGAGAGGTCTAGCACCACTTTTATTAGTTAATCACAGTTTATTTATTGCTCTGTGATGAGATTCGAGATTTTCGAGTGCATAATACCTCTTGCTTATTTTCTAGGCTTTCTTCAGAAGTGGGAGACTCGATTTGATGGATGACCTTTTTTGCTGCTCTTTTTCTGGTCCTAGTCTCTAAGATGTCGTTAATTCCTACTTTTTTGGAGCCGAAACAAATCCTAACATATTTTCTTATTTTTCACAACATTCTAAGGAATTTTGCTGTTACTTTAGTTGGACTCGAAGGAATTTATTTAAAGGATAGTAACTAAATTTTTTAATAATACCCTTAATTATCTCAAGATTTAATTGATTTATTTGAATATAGCGATCCCAGATCTATTATTTGGACCTATGAGCGCCAGACTGTCTTTTCTTTAGTTATTGCAGCTTCTTTAATGTTGTATAAAGAAGAGTCCTAAGATTTATTAGAGTGATAGTGAAAAATAAATATTTTAGATTTTTTTATTTAATCAGGTTTAAAAATAGGAAAAAATTTTATAACATAATAATTAACGTGGCTTCATCATTATTAGATTAACCAAGATTTTAACTGTTCAATACTACTAAATAGGATACATCTTAAAAATTGAATCATGACAAGTTGCATCTTTTAGAAATACCAAGACAGTGCTCATATATCAATCCAAGCATGTTTCAAGACAAATAATCGACAAAGCCAAAGGTAATTCTTCTCCAGGTACCAAAGATCAGCCAAAGCAGAGGAAGAAATAATCGATTATGAGTACTTAACTTCCCCAACCTCTGATGAAGCTAACTTTTTCTTTATTCCTCTATTCATGGCTTAATCCTCGGAGATTCCACCCAATTAAGCAAACTAAAGTTTTGGACCTTCATCGCAATATTTTAAAATTACATAATAGTAATTTAGTAATTTTAAAAATAACTTTTAGATAAATAGGCTCAGCTGTAAAGTTCAAATTATAAATAAGGATGGGTCTTATGAAATTCTAAGACGTCTTTTAGTTCAAAAGAGAAGACGTTTCCAAGATTATTAATATAAAGACCAATTTTTAAACTACTAGCTCCTTTTAACTTTTTTTAACTTTTTATTACAAAAATATAGCACTATTTGAAGGAAATCATATATAATTTGTAAATAATTAAATTGGATTATAGAGCGCGAAGCATTTTAGATGATGCTCAGCTCTTTAAATTAATTTTATTTAATGTAAATAAAAATTTCTCATTGAACATTTCCTCTAGTACTTACCTCTCTTGAAAATTCTGTCTTCTAAAAAGGGCATAGTCGGAGTGATGCCTAAAAAGACTTGATCGTCTGGTATCTTTCATCAACCATACTCAATGCCTCCAGTTCTTTCCTGCCTGGCTCCTGCCAAGATTCTTGTTCAGTTTGTCGCTCCTGAAGTACTTCCTGGTACTTGAATTTAAGAAAATTTTAGTTGGAGAATTATTCCTCCATATTTAAAATAAATATAATAATATATACAATTCTTCAATATTGTTTTTCATATACTTATTACTAAAGAATAGATTTATTAATCATTTAAAATATTTAAAATTTCGAAAAAAGAATGCCAAAAAGCATTTAAAAAAGAAAATTTACACAACTAATTGTTATATTTAAAATTAATTTAGCTTTTATTTATCATTTTTCTTTAATATTTTAAAAATATTTACTAAGATAATCAATTTTAAAATATTTGCTTATATATAAATATTTTAAAAGCAGAAAAAATTTAAATTTAAATTCTAAAATATCTTAAAAAGAAATTACTAATTAAAATTATTTTCAAGGCATAATTTAAAAAAGTAATATTATATTATTGGCCTTATTGCTTTATATTATCAGTCTTTTTATAGAAGATTTAAATAGCTTAGATTAAATTTTTTTTATAATAGAATTCTTTTAGTTTGATGAATATATTTTAATTTTTGTATATTATTAGACAAATGGGCATTAGCCATATAGTAAAAAATTAGAAAAAAGTTATATATCGTTATATTTAACATATTAGTATCAAATTAAAAAGTTGGAACATGTTTAGTTTATGATTTCATGCTTTAAAATAAAAACTGTTCTCTCTTTGTTTTATCATTGTTTGTCATCACATCTTCTCCATCTTTTTGACAATTGTCTCTCCATAACTTCTAAATTCTTTTCTTTCTATAGATCTCATTATCCATTGTTGCATATAACTTCCCAAGATTTTTTTACAATTTTGTCATCGTTTTTTTTATTTACTCGTTTATATTGTCAGCTATTCAAGTATACATGTCCAAATTTTTTACATATTTCGCATTTATTATTTTTTCTTTTGCAATAATATTTAGATTTTCAAAGTTCCTCAAACTTTTTTATTCTATTTCAATTTGATAAATTTATCATAAATATATTTTTTTTAAAAACCGCCATAGTTGTTCGAAGGTGAACAACAAGGTCATCTTCATCAGAGGTTGGGGAAGTTAAGTACCCATAATCGACTTTATGTCTTCCTCTTCTTTGGTTTGGCCTCGAGACATAAGATTCTTAGACCTTCGACACTGGCTTGACTTGGCTTCGTTTATTTTTAATACTGGAACGAAAAAGAAATAATATTGCAAGCTTCATCAGAGGTGGAGAATTTAAGTACCCGTAATTGACACATGTCATCCTCTGCTTTGGTGATGCAATGAGACACAATCCTGCCATGTCCTTGGACCTCCAGCAAGTATTAAAGATTACGAGTATTCTAAAATTATATCAGTATTGAACATTTTTATCAGTACTGAATAATTATACCAGTATTGAACAAGGTCTACCAGTATCTGATAATTTTATCAGTAATAAATATTCTTGTCAGTATGAAACATTTTTTTTTAAAGAGCTGCGCACCAACGAGAGTGCTACGCGCTCTATAATCAAATTTATTTATTTATTTATAAAGTAACTTAAGCTTAAAATTAATTAATTAATTTTAAACTAAAAGAGTTTTGGACTGCAACTTCTTGCAGTTTAACGACCCCAACACTCCCTTCATTGGATAACGGGGATATCCTGTTGCTTTCGAAAAGCAGCTGCCAGGGAGCTTCATTGCTATGAGCAGCCAGGCTTCAAGCCCCTACCAAGAGTGGATAATCTCAAAGACACCGTTCCCTTCAGAAAATGACTTTGACCAGGGACTTTCCCAGCGACAGGAAAGGAATTTGTTCCTAGCCATAAAACCAGAAAGTATAATTCGGAAGGTCAATCTCAGCTCCCACCATCTTTTTAATTATTAAGCTTAAAATTAAGTTTATTGTTTAGTTATTGTCTAAATTGTTTCAAAATTTTTTTTTCTATTAGCACAAATTTAGACATTAAGGTTTCTTTTGAATCCCAAATTTAACTTAATATTTTGATCTTCCTTTTTTTCCAGAAGCAATTGAAGATTTTGGTTTTCCTCTTTAATATTTACATTTCTATTTTTATTTACTCAAATAAGGAATATAATTATATAATTTCTTGATCATAGCCTTTATCAAATTTTTTGTTTTGCTTGGAAAATCTCGAATGCCCAATTTTTTAGCAGTAAAATATTTTCTTTTATTAACTCTAGGCTCTTACTAATTAACAGCTATCTATGACTAATCCGCTAAATAAGAATTTTAAACTTACATTCCTGGTATTTTTTTTCATTTTTATATCCATTATATAGAGTATAATATCCTTTATTTATATAGTCTATTAATTAGAAATTTTAAGCACCATTATTAATTATTTAATGCTTGCTTTTCTAAATAGTAAATGCAAACTATTATAAATAGTAAAATAAATATATTCCAAATACTTTTCGTGATTATATTATATACTGGATATATAAAATTGATTCAACTATTTCTAAAGCAAAAAATTAAGCAGTCTTAAACATAAATTATTAAAAGGAGATATAACAGCTTTTATCTGAGAATTAGACCTTAAATGCTTGTATCACAGAATTAATTAAAAAAGTTAGGACTTTGTTATAAACCATGGTAAAGATATAATAAGAAAATAATTAGATAAAAAAGTAAACTGACAGCATATCGGAAATGTAAGAGGTAAATTTGTAATTAAAAAAATAAAAGAGAGACTCAATCAGTTTACCTTATTTACGCAACCAATAATCCCTCTAAATTAAAGCAATGAAAACCCTTTTAATATTGAGGAAAAGTATAAGCTATTTAAAAAAAAGTAGAGAAATGTATTAGATTTGATACAGTAAGAGAGAAGGATGCCTAGTAAGACAGTGTTAGTCAAAACTTAAAAATAGAAGAAAAAATCTTAGGAGCAAACAAAGTCGAATATATTACAAGCAAGATGGTAAGATATTTATCTTGACATGAAATTATATTAATCAATAATGGAAGCGAATAATAAAAAAGTTAAAAAGCTTTGTTAAAGCCTTAGTAGTCAACCATCTGACCTATTCTATCAGCTTGTCTCTATTAGTTTGTCTTGAATTCCTACTAGGCTTAGTTAGGCGGTGTAGCATTTCATTAGCGCACCATCCTATAATATTCTGAATAGTCTTCCTCTTGCATGTAGCGTTCCTAATTATTTCTCCAAGGATTAAGATTTGAATTAAAGAATTTTTTTTCTATAAATTTTTCCCCTTTATGTTGGATATATCCTAAATAGTTTTCTAAAAATATCTTATTTATTCTTTCTTTAAATTTCGCTAAGTTAGTAGCAGTATTTTCATTGGTGTTATTTATTGCACACGTAGCATTTTATTCTTCTTTTAAACTATTATTCCTGTAACAATTATTTAATTTAAATTTACTACTTATTTTAAATAAACGTTTACTGTTTATTTTAATTTGAGGCTTCATTTTCTATTTCCATAGGATCTGATTAATTCTGTTAAAACGAAAATGGCGTTACCTGAATTTATTATTAAATTTAAAGAATTCTTTGTTCCAGTTTTTTTTCTATTTCTTATGATGATTAATATTGTTTCTCAAGTAAAGACGTTATTAATTTTTCTAATTTTTCTACTTTATCAGTGAGGTATCTATTTTTAAACATAAACTCTTTTAATGACTTAGATAATATTTCTATTTGAGTTTGTGTTGGAAGTTTTTTTAATTCTGGATTTCCAAGTGGTTAATGTTCGTCATATCAATCATATTTCTCACTTTCACTCATTGTAATTATTTCGCTTTTTTATTTTTTAGAGAATTTTCCTGTTTAAATGTTTTGTTCAAAGTTCTGTTATTTCTTAGAAGCCATTTTATATATATATATTTATATAATAAATTAATGAGAAAAATGTTAAAAGGAATCAAAAGATGTATAATCTTAAAAAAAAGATAACTTATTATAAGATCAAGATGAAGAATGAACTGAAGAGAAAGAATAAGAAGAAAGCTATCAACAATTTCAGAAGCAGCAGAGGAATTTTAATAAAAATAGCACATCTAGACTTAACTTAAACCGTAATGATTCTATGAAAGGAGGAAATACTTTAATCCATTATTATTACCATTATACATTTATACACTAATTTTATATTCATAATTTATAAAAAAACTCTTAAACTTTTAATCTACATTATATTCAAATAAATATGTAAAATATAGCTTCTAAAGTTTATAATATATCTTAATTTACTATATCATTTATCATTTAAAATTAAATTGAATATCTTACAACTTTTTAAGCTTTGAAGGCTGCAAACTTGTATATTTAAAATATAATAAAATTATAAAGATTTGATTTGAATTAATTATAAATGAAAGATTGGAAAAAAATCCTTCAAAAGATGAAAGAAACTAAAAAAGGATTTTATATAAATGAAAAGCATTAAAAATATTATAAAGCTAAGATTAATAGAAAGATTAAATTTAAAAAGTCTATTCTTTAAATATAAAAACTTGATTGCTTCAAACTTATTTTACAAGAAAAATGTATAATTGAAATCTTAAATTATATAAAATAATAAACTTCTACCTTAAAAACTTTTTCTTTTCAAATCTATATAAAATATTAAAATTAATTTTAAATTTATTCCGATCTAGAAGATTGTCATTTTGATCAATAGCAAGAAAAGTATTCTATCAAATTGATTTAGATATTTATAAAGGACCAGTTTTTTTTATAATTATTCTTGTATTCTACTTTAATAATTTATTGTTTCACAGAAAAGGAACAACTACAAATATTTGGGCTTTGAGTTATTTCTAGTTAGAAAATTAATATTTTCCTTGTAAAAATCCAAGCTTTTTAATCCCTTTAATACTTTTTATATTTTCTTATTTATTCTCGAATTATCACTTTAACTTTTTTGGAAAATCAATCTAGCAATTAAAAATTGCTTACAACTAGAAATTAAATTTAATTATAAATTTTAATATCATGTTGATAAATTTATTTTGTAGTTGGGGCATTTTAAAAGAAGACAACTGAGTTTTTATTTTAAAAAGGTAAGTTAATAATCTTGGCAAAAATAAAGTTTTCTTTGATTTAATTTAAAAAGAATTGAAATAAATATCTGAAAATAACTTTATTCAAACAAATATAATTATAGCACTTTCTTTGAAATGATAAGCATTCTATATAAAATCTAAATTTCAAACATAAATGAATATTACTATAATTAGTTAATTAATTTCTGATATAGAAGAATTATCACTATGAACTATATTTAATTGGATATTTATTTACAATTTTTAAATTTAGTATAAAAGAGAATAATTTTGGACTAATGAATTCCTTAAGCTCATGAAGTGATAAAGAGTACAATTACTCCCTGATTTTTTCTAAAGATATTAATTAATTAATTTCAACTAAAAAGTTTTTGGACCGGAAACTCCTTTCCGATTACACGACCCGACGCTTTCTTTTTATGGAATAACGGAATATTCTGTTATGCTCCAGGCACAACTGCTAGGGAGCTCCATCGCTATGAGCAGCCAGGCTTCAAGCCCACCAAGAGCGGATAATCTCAGAGACAGTGTTCCCTTCAGAAAATGACTCTGACCAGGGACTTTCTCAACGACAGGAAAGGAACTTGTTCCTAGCCATAAAACCAGAAAGTTTAGTCACGAAGGTCATTCTCAGCTCCCACCATCTTTTCAATTATTCTAAAGATATTAATTAAAGGTATTAAAATAATAATTAAAGAAGCATTTCGTAAATAATTAAAATTAAAAAAGGCTTAGTGATTACTTTAAATAAACCAAGGATAATTAAGGAGGTAAAAATAAAATTTGGATGAAGTTCTTTAAAGTTTTGAAATAATATAAATATATGAATTTAATTAAGATGTTCACTTAATTGAATTATAGTAAATTTAGTAGACTGGATTTAAAACAGAATCTAACTAAGTATATGAAGCAACTAAGGGTATTAAAGATATATCTTTATTGGCTTTATTATAATTTCTTAAACATTTAAATATACTTTTTAAAATTATATTCTAAAGAAATCCTTCAAGCACATCTATAATTAACCAGACACCCTTAAACTGTCGAGAAATCTAAGAAGAAAAAATAAAAATAAAGCAAAATCATTATTTTTCTGATATTGTTAGTAGACATTGGAGTCTAATTTAAAATTTAATTTAGCAAAAATTACTAAAATTTTGAGTTAGCAACAATTTTTCAATCTTTTTCACATATAAATTATTATCATGGTATGACGCTATTTTTAATGATAATATTGTCAAACTCAAAGAAGATAAGTAATCACTATTTTTTAATTTTAATAATAAACTGGAATCAATTTAATAAGCTGATATCAGTTTAAGGGTGATAAATAATTTTAGCTTTAATTAAATATATTTTATAGAGTAGAACTCTTTAAATTAATAGCCTAAATTTACAAAATTGAACATTCGTAAAAGAATAGAAAAAATAAAAAATTGCTATATTCTTCATACAAATAAGCTTAATACTTGGCAGGTTATTTAATAAATTTAATTTCCAAATATTTTATAAGGAAATACTTAATTAAGGTAGAAACTTCAAAAGAATCAAATGTTCTTAAGATATAATTGTGAGAATAATTAGATATATTAATAAGCCCTTAATGCTTATATATCATATAAAATTTAATAATTTTACTCTTAATTATCTTAGACTTTAATAATTAAGAATGCTTTTTATTTTACTAATATAAAAATTTATTTAGCTAAATAATTAAGAAATTGAGTAGCTGCTTGTCAAGCTTTAGTTATATTCATAATTTATCGAGAATTAAAAATTTAAACTTAAAATAAGAAAATATTAATGATATAATACAAATAGATAACCTTTATGCAACTGTATTTTTATATTTTACCTTTTTAATTTAAAAAATTATAAGCTCTTTGCCTTTTCCTTTTATAAAGCATATTCCTTCTTCAAGCTTAAAAGTTTTCTATTTTTATATTGTGATGATATTTATATCATAGGAACTATCAATGATTAAAGATTGAATGAGGTATTCTTAAGGATAATTGCATATCTATTTTCTCTTTTGCAAATCTTTTATGAATAAATTCCGCTTCTTGCAAAAAAAATTTCCTTTAAGCAAAAAGTTAGAATTTATTTATTATATAAAGGTATCTAAAGAAATTTCCAAAATAAAAAGCAGAATAAAGTATATAAGATATATAAATACGAAAGGAAACTTTAATACAAAATAGAAATAGCAATATAAAATCAAACCAATGTCATAAAAGGCTATTCTTTTATCTTAAATAAACTATTTCACATAATCTCTCATTCCTGGTTACTATCTAGGTATCTTAAAATTAATTTGAAGAATCAAAGCTAGAGATTTATATATTTTCAAGAAAGCATTAAAAATGCAGACAAATAACTATTAAATTGAATTTAAGAGCAAAGATTTTAAGCTAATATCTAAGATAAATTTGTATTATACAGCTACTGTAAATGATAAATGAATTGTCTACATTAATAGTCAATAATTAATTCCATTAAAAGAGAAATTAAGAATGACATGCTATAGATAAATCGCGCTAAAAATTCTAAGCTTAAACTAATATAATAATTAACAATGACAGGTATATCTTAGGATTATACAGCTTTTGATATTTGTAAAATTTATATTTTTGATTTTAGTATGATAAATGATAAACCATTTAAATTAATTAATAAGTCTCTAATTTTAGGTACAAAGTACATTGCTTGACATAGCTTTCAAATTTAATTAGGATGGGATTTTAATTTTATATATACTCTTCTCAAATTTAAAATAATGAATATAACTTTTAGCTTAGTTAATGAAAAAAATAAGTAGAGCTAGGAGTTATTTCAACAACTACTAAACTTAAACTATTTCTTTTTCATTCTTTTATTTAATTAAATTATAAATCGCTAAAAATGTATGTGCCTAATAGGTTCTACATGCAAATTCTTCTCTTTCTTTGTTTATGTAAATATAATGTTAAAGCGCAAGCTTATTATGAACTAAGTGATTTCTTTTAATCCTAGTAGATCAGCTCGAATACTTATTAATAGATATACACGTGAGATTAGTGATACTACTTGATGTCATACAGTTCTTAGTCAATATCTTTCACTTTATGAGTATGAAATAACTGCAAGGACTTTGAGAAGAGATATCTCTATTCCATTAACTCTGATGATATTTATAAAGTTGAAGTAACTTTACAATAAAAAGAAAATAAAGAATAGGTTCTCTCTTTCTGCCATTCTGATACCAATGATTAATTCTCGGAATGCGAAACTTTCAATCTAGGATAAACTTGTAATCAGTGAGTCTTTTTAGGGCTTAAATATAAGCTATTAGACTAAAAAGGAGACCTCATATTTTGCTACTCGTAATATTCTACTAATGGATTTGGCAAGAAATGTGATGAAAAAGGCTTAAGTAGGTATCTTATACAAAGATATTCTTATAGCTCCGTTATTGTAGTAGGAAATTAAGAAAATAAAAGTGTGGCGGGAAAAATTTTATAGCTTTTGTTCTGAATTTACGACTCTTATCAAATATCTGAAGACTTTTATGAAGCTTTAGAATTAATTCCATGCATTTAGAACTGTGGTAGCTAGTGCAATGGACTTGAAATAACAAACTGCTAGAATTATTAGTTCTATAGAATAACTTCCAAAAATATTCCTTATTTATCTATATAAGATAAATCTGGCAGAATAGTAGACTTATATAATAATTAAATTTATATGCTAAGATACTCAACATAATATATTAGCTTTTCTTCTTGGATTTAAAGCAATTGCTAAGAAGAAATTGAATAAAACATATGGGCTTTTGAATAAGTTAGCTTAAACTTTTTGCTGGCATAAAGTTAAAATAACAAGTATACTTTAAAATTAATACTATACTTGGAATAAGACAGTCATTATATCATTGAGTAAAACGATTTTATAGAATGTTCAAGTTGGATATTTGTTGGAATTACTTTGAGTAAACCAAACAGCGAAGTTACATCTATTGTAATCCTTCCAAATGGAAAAGACTATAAAGTTGAGAAATCTAATTTCATTTTTGACCCTTAATGAAGTTAATACTCTTATATAATTTTAGGAGTAACTAAGCTTTTACTGGACTAATTCTCTAATTTAGAATTTATCTTTTTGATACTCTATTAGACTATGATGATTTCTTATAAATAGCTTAATATTAAACTCCATGTCATCTAGAAAAAGAGTGCAACGAATGTTCTTCTCCTGAAGTAAAAAGTTGTGAGTTAGCATAAGTCAAATATAAATATATAGAACTATCAGATAAACCTCTAAAATCATAAGATGCTAATATGTATTAAAATACTAAGTTTGATGATTATGGATATGATCCTTATTAGTATTCTTCACAAACCTATTCTATGAGCTTTTGAATTAAAAACTATGGATTAACAGATTAAGAAGAATTCTTTTTTCTTATTTAAAAATAGTAAATATCAAGAAGACATTTATAAATATCTAATTATTTTCTAATTAGCATATAATTTGATTCAGGATAAAACAATTAAAGATTTAAATTTGGTAATGGTTATGATAGCCTTTATTTTAATTAGCAAACAGACAAAAACTAGTGATTTTTTTTGTCATATTCAGTTTCTTAGAATGGTGATATTAGTGTTTGCTAAATAGACAATATTTAAGTATAGAATTTTTAGTGTGCCTAAGATACAATTATTTTCGAAAACCTTTATTAAAGCAATTAGTTAACATTCTATGATTCTAATTATGGACTTCCTTAATTCAATGGATAAATCCTTCAACCAAGATTTTATACTTATGACTATATTTTAACAGAATAAGACTGAATTTAAATTATTAACTATTATAATCCTTGTGCTTCTATTAGCTAGAAATAATGTGCCACTCCTGATATTTAAGATGACTCTAATTTGCATTTCTTTAATATCACTTAAAGCTTGCAAGAAGTTACAGTTAGTGACTAAAAATAAGCTACTTAGTTAACATTTGCAGATTTAGGATATGATCCTTCTAAATACTCTACTTAGAGCTATAGCTTATCTTTATGGTTCTAAAATATAGGATTAAATTCTTAATAATTATTAAGGTAAATAAGAGATTTATAAGCATAGTAATGAAAATATATTTTTAGAATAGATAAACCATTTAGCAGTTCATTAGTCTTATAAGTAAAAGAAATTGACTAGCACACTTCTCAACTATAAGCTTCTTTAAATTCCTTCCAAACTGATTTCGTATATACCAAGACTATTAACACTCTTAAGTGATATTTTATATCTCTTAGTTTATCATAAACCAATCCATTGATAATTTGCTTATCTGAGTTTTCATATAATAAGGTATTGAATTGTGAATCTTTATAAACTACCTTTTTATAGTTTGATAAAGCGAGCATATTAAGTTTAGGAGGTAATTAGAAAGAATAGAACTTTAAAGGAAGTATTTAGGATGTAAAGTTTTATATTTTTGATAATTATCTAGATATTTAAGATTCTTAAGACATATTTAATAATAATGACTGCGCTAAAAGTTGTATATGAGATTCTTGCTAAAGTCCAAATATAAAAAGTTGTTCCTTAGTGTGTCATTAAAGTTGTAATGGTTGCTTTGGAAATAAAGCTAATAATTGCCTTGGATGTTATAGTGGGTTTTATCTAGATGTTGGCACTTTTACATGTGAAGCTTGCACTAATAAAATATAGAACTGCTTAAGCTGCTAGAATTAAAATGGTAAAGTATAGTGTAATAGTTGTACTTTAGGATTCTTTTTAAATCAATCTTAATGTATTTCTTGCTAACTATCTATAAAGAATTGCAAATAGTGCTAAATAGAATTTAACTCAGAAGTAAAGTGTACTTAGTGCTTGAATAGCTTTGAATTATCTAATAACTAATGTAATTGTAAGATATAAAACTGCTAAGAATGTGATAATTCTGGATATACTTGTTTGAGATGTGAAGAAGGATATTTCATAGATTAAAAGAGTAGAAACTGTTAATCTTGCTAATAAATAGATCCAAACTGTAATAAATGCTTCAATATAGATTAATGTCTTTAATGTTAATTTCCTTTCAAGCTTTACGATAATAAATGCGTTGAAAGTTGTCCCTTACATTAATAAGATGCAGATAAAGACTTCATTTGTGAGTCTTGCTAGAATTAAATTCCTAACTGTGTTGAATGTGATGAAAAGGGATAAAAATGCTATAAATGCTAAGAAGATTATGTTTTGAATTAAGAAAAATGCTTCAAATGTACTGAGAGTATTCCTAATTGTATATAGTGCTCCTAAGGTAATTGTATTTAGTGTGAAGCTAAATATTTCTTATTTGAAAATAGATGTTTAGAATAATGTCCTCAAATAAGTTTTTAAAATTGAGACAAATGTACAGAATGTGACTAAAATATAAAAGGCTGCTATAAATGTAACCTACTAGGAACAGAATGCAATGAGTGTAAAAGTGGATATTTATTAGAAAATAATGAATGTACTAACTGCACAATAAAATATGAGAATTGTGATACATGCTAAGATAGTTGCAAATCTTGCTAATTACCTTATAAATTATCTACTGATAATCAATGTCTCCTTCAATGTTCTAATGATCAGTAAGATTATGATCAAGATTTGAATTTGCAAACCTTGTAACTAAAGTATTCCAAATTGTATCAAGTGCTCCAGCGAAACGAATTTCTGTTTGAAGTGCTAAGAAGGATACGAATTTCATTCTTAACTTAATCGTTGCATTGAAATCTATTAAAATCAAACTGAAGATTAAAAAGATCAAGAAGATCAAGAGAATGTTCCCAATTCAGTCTCTGACTTTATCTTAACTTCTTATGAAGAATAATTGATTTAAGCAATACAAGTAACTCGTTCTGTTATCATTCCTTTAGCTTTAACAGCAGGAATAATAGCTTTAATAGTAAGTAGTGGGTCTACATCAACATGCTATTAACTATGAATAGCTTATTGCTTAGATGAAATGATAATATGCACAGGAATGGTATCAGTTATGATGCCTTAAATATTCTAAGCTTTATTTTTAGTTAACTTAGATTTTTAATAACTCACACTAGATGCAATTGGTTTCGATATAAATTCTGACAAAAAATCTTAAACTGATATCTGATATAACTTACAAATTCAAGGCATAAATTCAGCTACTTTCCTATCAAATGGATTAAGAGAAGTTATAAACTTTATATTTTGTAGCTTTTTATTTATTCTCATTTGAAAAGCTAAAAGTATATAAAGTAGGTTATAGTAATACTTATAGAAGACTTATGAGAATTATAAGTTTTCTACATTCATAAGATTAATTTTAAATATGTCCTTTGGTCTAATGGCATCTATCTTAATCTAAATTCGCTTTACAAGTAATGATGATTTATATGTTACCTTTAACTCAGTACTTTCATATATGCTATTAGTAAGTTTTTATTTAGATTCTAATGCTTTCTTTCTAAATACTTATCTATAGGAAGCTAAAAATCTACTAATAAAGTTTAATAGATCAACCCTCTTAATAATAGAACGAAAATTTGGCTTTCTTTAAAGTGTAGATTAAATAATAATATAACAGTTTACTAACTGAACTTAATGAAAGTTCTAGCAAATACTGTTTATAGTTTTATAGTATCTTCCTAATAAGAAGAATTATTTAAGCTTTCATCATCATATTTGGATAGGAATGTCCAGAGTTTTAGATTTCAGCTAGTTCAGTATTAACATTCAGCTATATAGTATATTTATGTAAGTTTAAGCCATTGAAAGATAAAGTAGAACTAATAGTAGTTATAATAAACGAACTTGGATTTTAGTTCTATTTCTATAATTTTCCATTTGGATAGATGAAAGTGCGAATAGATACGAAGGATTTGCCTTCGCTGTGGTTTTAATTACGTTCTTAATAGTAATAGGAAATTATCTATTCGCTTTGAGTATCATTTTATACAACTTTTATATCTATCTCAAATTAAAAAAATTAAAGGTATAAGTTTAAAATTTCGAACCGCAGGAAATAGTTGATAACAAAGAGTTAGAAGAATCAAATAATGAACAAGAATCTTAGATCATAGAAAAAGAGTAAAATATAACCAGCTATAGAGCTTTAAAATAATTAAACTAATAAAAATAGATAAAGAAGATAAAGAAGATGAAAGTGTAGAAAATGATAGGACAGAAGAAATTATTTATTAGTCTAAAGATAATGAAGAAAGTGAAGAAGTTAATTCCTGATAACTTAAAAAAATAGACTTTCATTTATACTCTTATTAAATATATATCTTGATATTAATTTTATCTTAGTTATATAAAAATTTTTCATTTAAGTTTACATATGATTTCAACAAAATAGAAGATATTTAATAAATCTAATTACTTAAATAAATTTTCCTTGATATACCTTACATGGTTATAATATAGATGTATGCAACTAATTTTCTTATTATATTAGTAGAAAGGAATGATCATTAATAAATAGAAAGGATTAAGTAAGGAAGTTAGATTTTATATTAATAGCTATAAGATTTTATTATAGGTATGATGATATAAGATTAAGTTTGAATATTAATTAGATCTTAAATGTTAAATTTAATAATTGGCATGAAGAGTAATTTAATAATCGTTTAATAGAAATTGCTTCCTAATGTTTTGGTTGCTATTTAAGCTATTAGATTTCCTTCTATAATTAATGCTATACTCTGTTTTCGCTTTAATATATCTAGGTATATTAATAATAAATACAATAAACTTTAAATTATAGTTCATTTAAATTTAATACCTATTTATGAGAAATATGAGTAAAGCTGTACTAAAAGGAATTAAAATAGTAAAATAATAAATTATTACAAGTACTCTATTTAATTTTATTCGATACAGAAGAAACAGTCCTATAAAAACTAAAGTATTAAGCGAGAACTTAGAAGATTTAAATTAACACAAATAAATAGTAAAGGCCATGATTTAGAAGTTTTATTATCTTCTACTATAATATCATCTACTATTAGTGTTTCCTAGTTATTTAATTCTTAAGTTATAAACTAGATTCATATTCCTTAATAAAATTTATTTACTCTAATCTTCTTATTCCATTTGGAATTTATAAGTCTGCTATTTATAACTACTAAAGTTAGTGTTAAGCATATTCTCAAGATTAAGAGTTGATAACTTCTTTGGATTTAAGTAATGCTTCAAGCAATTTTATAGATCTACTAGTAAAATAGAGAAACTTATGAAACTAAATTTATAAGATTAATTATCTAAATAATTTAAAGAAAGCGCTTAGAATAAAGTTCCAGTTCTAATAAATTAGATAAATACAAAAATATATTATAATTAATAAAATGAGAACAATTATAAGCTATTAAGTTATACTCATTCCTTTATTTTATAATAATTAGAAAAAATAAAAAATAACTCTTTAGAAATGAGTCAAATAGAAGTTATCATAGACCTAATTAATAAAGAAGGTTATAATTGGTATAATTGTTTTTTGATAATTTAACTCAAACACTTTAACTAGAATATTAAAAACAATTTTCAGATTTATTTTTATTTATTAGCTATTAAGTTTTCCTTGAATATATAGTAGGAGATATAGATAGATAAAAGAAGGATTAAATATTGTTATTAAAACAATTAAGAAAGCTTAATGTTTATTTAGGTATTTTATTAACAAATGATTAAACATTAAAAGGTTTCTTAAATTAAGAAAAAGTCTTTATTTTATAATGCTATTAATAGCTATCAATTGTGATGTAAAACTTGATGAAATATAATAATTTATTTATGATTAAGAGAATAATGATAATAACTTGTTAGAATAATAAACATTAAATATTAATAGATAAATAAAAGAATCATTTTAACTTTTATTCTATTAATTATATCCACATAATACCTGGCTACGATGTTAAATAATATTAAAGATTATTTGACGAATTTTAATTAAGATTTTAGTCTATTTGACCTTTAGAAATAAATTTTTTTAGGAAAGAATCCTTTTATGAAAAATTAATTTCCTTAAAGAAAGTTTTTATAAGGAAAATATAAAAATATTTTCCTTGCAAAAATAATTAGAAAGGCTCTTTCACTTGCTTAAAATAAGTAACCAAGATATTTAACTATTTAACTATTTATTTTTTTATCAGTTATAATATAGAAGGAATAATCTAAACTTTTTAATTTATGGTACTAGAGACAATAAAAGCTTTAAGTTGAGTTCTAGATTTATTATTTATTTTAAAAATTTAAATTTAATTTAAATTTTCGAAATTATTAAGTTACTTATAAAATCAGGATATAACTTATTTTAAAAGAAGAGAGTTTATATATAAGGATAGCTTTTTCTTTTACATCTCGATTTTAAGTTGACTGATTTTAACTTTTATTCGCTTTCTTTATATCAAATTAATTATATCTCTTATTCTTATATTAATTAGTACATTGATTGAATTAAAATTATATAAAATTGAATCTTCGCTAAATGCCTTATTAAAATTTATATTTGCGTTTGACTTCTTTTTACAATATAACTTAATGTCAAATATATTTAAACATGCTTTAATCCCCCAAAGTTTCAAACAGAACTGTTTCTCCTAAATTTTTTAAAATAATATTTATTTTAGTTAATTTTAAATTTCTTTACTATTGATTTATTTTTAAATTTATATCCATATAACTTAATATATTTATTAATTTTTAATATTATACTATATTTAAGGTTTAACTCTTATTAATTATTTTAAAGTTTTTATTATTAATATTACTTATAAAATACACCTTATTTTAAATGAACTACGAAATATATAACTTTTATTAGGAAAAAGAGAAATTTAGCTATTAAATTTTTATTTTTATCCTGAGTTTTGTTTGTGGCTTTGTATTTAGAGTCTATTATGAAAAGATCTTAGCTTTCTTCAATTAAAATTATACAAATTTATCTATTCTATTAAACAGAACTTTTGATCTTTTATTTTAGATTTTAGCTAATTTAACTTATATTCTTCTAAATTTAAGTTCACACTCTTAATATAAAAATCTAATACTTCTTTTTATAAGAAATTTGTAGAATTATTAACTTGAGAGAAAAGGTTAAGAAATTTACCTATCTTGTTATATTTTTTCCAGAATCAATAAAAGAATATTTAATTTTAGTTATTTCAGCCTAGAGACTTAAAAATTATTAAATAAAAACTGCATAAATTAACGTTTTATGACTATTGATTATTATTTTTTCTTTAGTAGCCAGTTAAAAAATATCTTGCTGACTTTATTTATTTCCATAATATTTCAAATTATTTTATTTATGTATCAATTAGATTTAACACAAACCTATATAAAAAATATAAAGTTTTTAATTTTGACTTTAGAGGCAAAAATTAAAAAAAATAAATATATTTTTTAATTCCATAATATTTGCTAAGGGAAATTTCCTTATATTAACAAGTTTTATAACTAGACTAGAAGTTTCTATCTTTATAAATTTATACCTTCCATTAATGCTTTTAACTTTGCTTAATACTTTATCATTTTATTATTATTTTAAGTTTTATTTTATTAGTTATTTTAAATTTTATATAGCTAATACCTTAAAGAGATTTAGAAGCTATAATTAATATATTTATTTAAGTATAAAGATACTTATCAATTTTTTTATTATACCTCTAAACTTAAAGAGGTTCCTCTCGATTTAAGATCTTGAAGAGAAAGAGTCCGAAGATTAATTCCTTGAAATCTAGCAAATTTAATATGAATTAAGTTTTAAATAATTAATTTAGATTCCTAAAAGTCATAAATATTTAGATTTGCTTTATATTTTCAATTTTAGAAAATATAAAATTTAGCTAGTTTCTAATTTGGATTTATATTACTATTTCAAGTATTTAAATTAATTTTATGAGATAGCCACTTAAAATAATTAAGAAGTTAAAGGAAAAATTATACAAATTATTAAAGCAATTTTAGCTGAAATAGTAAATCTAAAAGTTAATATTTGCTTGATTACTCATTTTAAAAAGCTTATATGAAGAGATATTTTCATTTGAGGTAATAAGATCTCTAATATTAGCTATTTAAATAAAGATATTTATTAAGCAGAATAAAGGATAAAATATAAAAAGCCTTAAGCTGATAATTTAGTAAAGGTAAAAATGATAAGAGTAATAAAGAAAAATATATCCATTGAAATAAATGTCTAATTAAGCTTATAGATTTCTAAGATAATTAAAGATAAATCTTTTTATTTTATTAATTATACAACTATATACATTTTATTTTTATTTTTTATTTGAAATTTTAACTTTAATTAAAGTAGAAAAGCTTTATTATCTTTGATCTATGCATTTACATCAATTTTAATTTGCAAGATTTAAGATATAATATGCAAGAACTTGCTAATTTAATTTAGATTTTAAAGAAACTTTTTTAATATTTATAATACTAGCAATCTTAATTATGAAGCTTTAAGTTGTATAAGTATGTAGATCTTTTTGATAAATATTTGAATTTAGTTAAAATAGATATAATAATTATCAACATATCTACCTTTTTAAATTTATTATATCAATAAAATAAAAAGCATTCATATACTTAGTTAAACTTAATTAATATAGAGTATTAAATCTAATTTTAATTAATAAAATAATAATTACTATTTAGATAAATATCTGAGATATTACTTACAATTAATAGTAAACATTTACCAAATATATATTTAGAAGATTATATCTAAATGTTTTTTATTTTAATGAAATAAAGTTTTCTTTATATTTTTAATTGGATTAGAGATTGAAAAAATTTATAAGGAAAATCTGCTTAATTAGAATATAAAATTATGACTTTAGAATAAACATAAAGAATTATGTATATTATATGTTTATCTTTTCATTTTATAATATTTTTAGTTACTATTTATTATATAATATTTCTCATATTTACCATTAATTATAAATCGCTTAATAAACTAAATTTTCTCTTAATTAAATCCTTCAAATTGGGTATATCAATTATAGAAACTAAATACTCTACAAATTTTCTTTAAGATTGATTACATTTAATTTATTCTTTAACATACTCAAAGTCAAATATTTTTTTTAAGTTTATTCCTTTTTTAATTTAATTATTTTGCAACAATTAAATCTCTAGTGAATCAGATCTTTTTTAAATTTTATTTTCATTGTATTTATAAATTAAGGAAGTATAGAAAGATATTAGTCCATAATATAAATAATTAAAATCTGATTTAATTGAATAGAGATATTAGTTATTTTTAAAATACTCTCTCTTTTTAAAAATTTTGACCTTTCTATTCTTCATCATTAAGTGATTTAAAATTGAGCTAATTTTTTATAAATATCACTTATTTTATTTTTAGTATTAGTAAGAATTTAAAAGCTTACTTATAACCTCTCTTTATTTTATCATAACTAAAACCTTAAATTATTTGTTTAATTTTAGATTTTCTTTTATAATTGAATAAGATTCAGTTTAAAATTTTAGAATTTATATAAATATAAATTTAGATAATAAACTTTTGAAAATTACAAGAGAAATACTAGATAAATATTCTTTATAAATTTTAATTTTAATGTTTGAAAGTTAAATCAATAAAAATATAATAGCAAAGGGCTATATACATTGAGATGAGTTATAAAGTTAATTTTATTTTAAAAAGGATATATATTAATGATCAAGATAAACTATCTCATTCATAAATTTATATCCTTTATTTAAAAGACAATATTTATAAGCATTTTAAAATTACCAATAAGATAAGAGTGTTAAATCATTTATTTACTCTAGAATATTCTTTATAATTGGTATGCTAATTAAATTTAATTGCAAATTTTATTATTTACTGAGATAAATTTCAGAAGCTTTAGCTTTATTATATTTTTAATTTTCTTAAGATAAAATATTAGATAAATAAGATAAAAAGGCAGTCTTTAAAAGATAAAAGTTAAAGTCTAGATTGGAATATTAAAGAAAAATGTGAGGGTAATATATTTAATAAACAATGCTTAAAGTTTAGTATTATAAAATTTGATTATTTCATATATCTTAAATTTAGAAATCTTAATATAGAGGAAGAAAAATTTTGATTTATGTTAATTAAAGGTAGCTAATATGGGATTCTTAAAGTACAATCAACTTAAAAAGGAAAAGTTTTTAAATTTACGTATTAAAAATAATTAGAATGTTTTAAATTAATCTAATATATAAATAAATTTCATTATTATTTATAAAACCACCAAGTTTAAGTTGATAGCTTTTAAAAATTTATATCAAGAGTTTAATAGGAGAAAATGTCTTAATTGCAGTATATAGATTGGTATAATGATCAAACTTAAGAAGATAACTTCTAACATTTAAATTGTTTTAAGCAGTTTCTTTAATTTTAACAATTAAATTTTAGATTGAGAAAAATAGTTATTAGAGACAATATCCTGGTAACTCCTAATTGTTTTTTATGCGCTTCATATCATAAAGAATTAACTAATAGAATGTATACCTAATATTTACATGGTATTATGATAGATATAATTACATGTTTCTTTTTATAATTATACTTATAGTAACTCAAAAGTATCTATAATTATTAGATATCAACGTTAATAATTAGCTTCTTTAAGTGAAATATTAGATGATAATTTAAGAATATTTAAAAGAAAAAGTAAATAATAATCAAATAATTAAGTTTATTTAAACGCCTTTTAAAGATATTAAGCAATAAAGGATATTTAGACTTATAAAATTAAATTTTTCGCTAAATTAATAATTTAGGACATTTGAGATAAAAGAATACCATTAATGCTAATAATAAAAGGTTTTAATTATAAAATTTTATTACTCTTAAACTGCTGCTTAGAAATTGAAGAAACTAATATATTCATAAAGAAAAATTATATAGCTAATTTAATTTAAATATTAAAACTTCCAGAATTTACTCTTCATTATGCAAAATTTCCTTCTACGGAATATAAGAAAATTTTAATTAAACATTTGATTATCTCATGCAAATTAAAAATATAATTATGAAAAGTAGCTAACTTCTTTGCTCATTTGGCTAAATTTTAAAATAAAGCATAAGCATAATTATGAAGAAAAAGTGTTTCTTTTATATAAAATGAAAGAAAGCAGTTTATTAGTATTAGCAAATTAATTTAATTTATTAAATAATAATTAAATTTTAGTATGATATATCAATTTATACCAAATAAAAAGTTTAAAATACATTTCTTATATATTTTATTTAATCTCTAAATTTTATTTAATATTTCAAATTATCATCCTGTTTAGAATTCTAATCTATGAGATTATAAATAAAATTAAAATTGCAAATTCTATATAATCATTAATTATTTAAATTTAAGCTGGATTATTAAGGAATTATAAATGTTTAGAGTTTAATATAAATATTTAAATTTATGAATATCTAAATTAAGCAAATTTACAAAATTTTAATTTTTTAAAAAATATTAAAATTAAGAAAATAAATACACTTAAAAGTAAATAAACAATCCCTATATTTACAAAAATAATCTTTTATACATATAGAAGATGAAAAAAATAAGAAAATAAAATAAGAAATGAAATACCTAATTAATTTACTTTTCTAAGTGAATTAGATTTATACAATGAATCTTAATTTACTATTTATTATTTAATTTTTTAAAATAATAAAAAGCAAACATTTAATTAGAATCAATATATTATTTAATTTATTTAATGAAATTTATGAAATTAAAAAATAGTTTAAATTTAATATTATTAATTATTTATATTTTACATTATATAATATTTTGCTATTTACATTTTTAATAAATTATAAATATATCTTTATGGTTTTAAATTATTTCTAATTTCTAAATTACTTTTATATATAAATTATTAAATAACATCTACTATATAATTAATTTTTAACTTGAATAATTAAAAAATAAAATTATTAAATATTTAGAATAATAAAATTACTTATTTATTCTAATTTGGTTTTTGTTAATATTAAGCATAATTTATAATATAAACAATAAATTATATCTGTATAAATTAGAGTTATTTTATTATTTTTAAATATAGCTATATTAATGAATATTATATTAATTTCATAATGTTTACTTTAAAATTTATTAATATTATGATTATTATACTTTCTAGTATATTTTAAATTAGAGTATAAACTAATATTTTATTATAAACAATTCTTAATAATTTTAAGTTTATTTAACTAGAGATTTTAGAATTTTTAATTTTGTTATTTTGAAAGGCATTTAAATTCTGCTATTTACTAAGTTTTTAAACATTATTAATAAGGTCTTTCAAATTGAAAATAAAGATAGAATTTAATTCCTTTAAAATAATGATTATTATTTTAATATTCTATTAATAAATGTATACTAACTAGATTCTTTTTATACATTTCTAAATATTTATTATTTAATATTTAGTTTTATATATTTAAGATTTATAATATTCTAAATATACTAGGCTACCATTATTATTTTCTACAATTTTTATTAATTTAAATAGAAGTTCTTTTTTAGTAGATATTGACTATTAAAATTAAATTTTAAAATAATATATTTAAGTAAGTTTTATAAATAAAATAGAATATTAGTTAGTAAAATTGTATGAATATTTAAGAAAACTGAATAAGAAACCTTATACTAGAAATAATTAAAGTATAAGATAAATACCTTTATTCATTTATTTATTAAGAGCTATTTATTTAATTATGCTTATATTTTAGTCATTAATAATCATTATAAACTCACTTGTTGACCATATAGAAAAATTAATCTACTAAACTTATTAAGGAAATATTCTTAGAGATTCCAAACTTATTAAAATGAATCTAGCTTTAAGTAATAAATAGCTTTTTCTTACTTGTAGTTATGATATTAAGAAGTAGAGGAATTAAATTAGAGCTAAGTTTTTTATTATAAATATAATCACAAAATTTTAAATTAGCCTCTACAATAATTTAGGCTAAATATATTATTTTATGCTAGATATAGATGCTTAAGATGAAAATAAATTTTTAGGTAGTGAAATATCATTTTAAGCGAATAAGTTTAATTATATTACTAAAAGTTGAAACAAGAGGTATAAAATTTAAAAGATTGCTCTTAAAACTTACATTTCATATTTACAATTTTATCTTTAGCTAAAAACTCAAATTATTAAAATACACATTTGATATACAACTAATTAACTTAAGGATAAAACTTGTTTAAATTAAAGAATGAAAGGTATTGCTATTCACCTTTCTATAAAACTTAAATTTTCATTCTTTTTTAACTTTGTTTATTGAGGTAAGGAGTTAGATTTTATCGACTCTTGTGAGTGTTAAATCCTTTGCCAAAATGATTTAATATATGATAAATTAACTTTGGTACCGGAATTTTTATTTTAATAATAAATATTTCCTTTCATTTCTATAAAATGGAAATATAGTAGACAAAATCCTAAAAATTTATATAATTGCCGAAGATTAAACAATTGAATGTCTAAAACAACTTGATAATTGTTGGCAAATAGGAATATTAGAACATGGTAGTTTAGCAAAGTTAAGAATAACCTTTATAGCTAAACAATCTTAAAGCTACTGAAATTAATTAGCATCTAAATCAACCTAAAAACACATATAAGAAATAAAAATGTTCTTCATAAGATTCTTCTCTTAAAATATCTTCAATGAAAATGGAATAAATAAACCAAAAGAAAAATAAAAAAACTAATATTAGTTATAATAATAAAGAAGACTCAAATAGCAGCTAATTATAATATTCAATATCTCCAATTGTCAGCTTATAAAATAAAATTACTAAAGATTTCCTTTAATTTGAAGACACTGAAGAAATATAGAGACTGTAGACTTAAAATTAATAATTAAATAAGTAAATAAATCAAAAATATAACCCACTCCTTAAATATTTTCGGTCTCTTAAAAATAATAAGAAGATTCTCCTTAAGGTTATAGAAAAACTTCTAATTATAAAAAAAATTAGCTAAGAGTAAATGAATCTAATTTTTTTGTACAAGATACTTAATAATCAATGTATTAGAGTTTTTAATAAAACAATTACTTAAATAAATTTCTTAAAAAAGATTTTATTCTCAAGACATCAAAGTCAGTTAAAAACTTGAATAGTAAAAAACTTTTTGATGAGAATCTTCCACTTAATAAGATCAAAAGTGAGAAATATTTAAAAGATTAAACTAATAAGTAGTCAAAATGGTGAGGCTCTAATATTAATATAATAGGAAGAAATTTTGAAAATAAGACTTTAAAAGTGAAAGAAGAATAAATTATAAAAGAATAGTGCTAATAAGAATTCGCTACTAGTCTTATACTATAGCACCAAAAAAATCTTTCAATCAAAAAAACTTTAACCAAAGTTAGTACAAATAAAATAGAAATTTCGTCAATAATCAATATTTGCAATAGATTTAGAATTAATGATTACTATAGCTAAAGCAAAAAGAAATAAGAGATTACCAAATTTAGAAAAATAAGCATTTTTTTACCAATAAATAAAAAGCATTAAAAGAAGAAAACAAATATGAAAGAAAGGAGATTTAAGAAATATAAAAATCCATTTCGGGGGAACTTAATTATACTATAACTCTAGATTAATAAACTTTTGAGATATTTAATTAATATTAAAGCTAAGACATAGACTATGAAGTTTTATATTCAGATAATAAGTAAATAACTTAAAAGTGACTTAGACAAATATTAAGCGGAACCTTAAGATTTATCATAAATGAAAAGAATGATTTAAGTAAGTTAGTAAATAGCGAAAATAACTTAGAGATATAAGAAAACATTAATATGTTTAGAAATTCCAGCTAAAAAAATTAAAAACTAAAAATAAGCAAAATAGATCAGGAAATAAAGTAGATAATAGTAAAGCTTTATAACAATCTTAATGAAAATAGATATTAATTGCCTATAAGTTTAGCCTTTTTCTTTAATCAAATACTTACTAATTCAGAAAAAAATATTGCAAATGAGGTTTTTACTTCTTATGAAAAGAATAGAATGGCTAAGAACTTCATTAGTCATGATAATGAAGTTAATTCAATGATTATATGTTTTTGACTCATAACTAAAATACTAGTAGCAGAAATATGTTTAAATCCTGACAAATGTAAGCTATAAAAAGCTTTGTTATCTAACTAGCAAAAGCAAAATTTATTAGTAGTAGGAAGTGTTTTCTAATTGCTTGTTTTAAAAACCTTCTCATACGTGGGCAGAAATAAAGCCGAAAAGTAAATAATAAAAAATGATATAAAGAGCGAAAATTACACTAACATAAACAGCAGAAATTGAGATAATGTATCGAATAAGTTATATGGATATATTATTTTACAAAAGTTTTTTAAAAGCAACAAGTAATGAGTTAAAGAATGCAGCTCAAACTTTTAAAACTCGGAGCATCAATATTCTCTATTTCTAAGAAGATGTCTAAAAAACTTAATAAACTAGTAGAAGATAATAAAGAAACTACTTTATCTTAAGTTTAAACTTTTTTAATTGTTATTGAATAAAATAAAAATTTATAATTTGAATGCACTAATTTTCACAAAAAAATTTAATTATTATATAAGCTAGTTAAATGAGCAATAAATGAAAAAATAAAATAACCAAAAGTTGATAGAAGAAAAAATAAAAATCTATTAATTTTAAGTTTTTCATGAAGAAAATTGAATAAAAGTAAATTAAAATATCTATAAATATATGATATGTTTAATTAAGCTTATCTATTTCTAAGATAATAAACTACAAAACATTTTGCTTGATATAAACTAAGTAAATAGTGAAAATTAATTAAATAACTTTAATTATAAAAATAAATAATTTATTATCTTGTAAATATATTTAAATATTTACATTTTTAGAATTAAGA
>CAMPDV010006775.1:0-15846 GCA_946699065.1 Loxodes magnus
CTATTTTTCATACATTGTTAACTCACTCTGGTATTAAAATTTCGTATTCTCACTCCAAAACACTTCAAAAACAATGTTTTTTTTTACTTTAAAAATTACACAACTATTTTTCATACATTGTTAACTCACTCTGGTATTAAAATTTCGTATTCTCACTCCAAAACATAACAAAAACAATGTTTTTTTTTACTTTAAAAATTACACAACTATTTTTCATACATTGTTAACTCACTCTGGTATTAAAATTTCGTATTCTTACTTCAAAACATCTATAAAACAATGTTTTTTTTTACTTTAAAAATTACACAACTATTTTTCATACATTGTTAACTCACTCTGGTATTAAAATTTCGTATTCTCACTCCAAAACATCTATAAAACAATGTTTTTTTTTTACTTTAAAAATTACACAACTATTTTTCATACATTGTTAACTCACTCTGGTATTAAAATTTCGTATTCTCACTCCAAAACATAACAAAAACAATGTTTTTTTTTACTTTAAAAATTACACAACTATTTTTCATACATTGTTAACTCACTCTGGTATTAAAATTTCGTATTCTCACTCCAAAACATAACAAAAACAATGTTTTTTTTTACTTTAAAAATTACACAACTATTTTTCATACATTGTTAACTCACTCTGGTATTAAAATTTCGTATTCTTACTTCAAAACATCTATAAAACAATGTTTTTTTTTACTTTAAAAATTATACAACTATTTTTCATACATTGTTAACTCACTCCGGTATTAAAATTTCGTATTCTCACTCCAAAACATAACAAAAACAATGTTTTTTTTTACTTTAAAAATTACACAACTATTTTTCATACATTGTTAACTCACTCTGGTATTAAAATTTCGTATTCTCACTCCAAAACATATCAAAAACAATGTTTTTTTTTACTTTAAAAATTACACAACTATTTTTCATACATTGTTAACTCACTCTGGTATTAAAATTTCGTATTCTTACTTCAAAACATCTATAAAACAATGTTTTTTTTTACTTTAAAAATTACACAACTATTTTTCATACATTGTTAACTCACTCTGGTATTAAAATTTCGTATTCTCACTTCAAAACATAAATAAAACAAGGTTTTTTTTTACTTTAAAAACTACACAACTATTTTTCATACATTGTTAACTCACTCTGGTATTAAAATTTCGTATTCTCACTCCAAAACATCTATAAAACAATGTTTTTTTTTACTTTAAAAATTACACAACTATTTTTCATACATTGTTAACTCACTCTGGTATTAAAATTTCGTATTCTCACTCCAAAACATCTATAAAACAATGTTTTTTTTTACTTTAAAAATTACACAACTATTTTTCATACATTGTTAACTCACTCTGGTATTAAAATTTCGTATTCTCACTCCAAAACATAACAAAAACAATGTTTTTTTTTACTTTAAAAATTACACAACTATTTTTCATACATTGTTAACTCACTCTGGTATTAAAATTTCGTATTCTTACTTCAAAACATCTATAAAACAATGTTTTTTTTTACTTTAAAAATTACACAACTATTTTTCATACATTGTTAACTCACTCTGGTATTAAAATTTCGTATTCTCACTCCAAAACATAACAAAAACAATGTTTTTTTTTACTTTAAAAATTACACAACTATTTTTCATACATTGTTAACTCACTCTGGTATTAAAATTTCGTATTCTCACTCCAAAACATAAATAAAACAAGGTTTTTTTTTACTTTAAAAATTACACAACTATTTTTCATACATTGTTAACTCACTCTGGTATTAAAATTTCGTATTCTTACTTCAAAACATCTATAAAACAATGTTTTTTTTTACTTTAAAAATTACACAACTATTTTTCATACATTGTTAACTCACTCTGGTATTAAAATTTCGTATTCTCACTCCAAAACATCTATAAAACAATGTTTTTTTTTACTTTAAAAATTACACAACTATTTTTCATACATTGTTAACTCACTCTGGTATTAAAATTTCGTATTCTTACTTCAAAACATCTATAAAACAATGTTTTTTTTTACTTTAAAAATTACACAACTATTTTTCATACATTGTTAACTCACTCTGGTATTAAAATTTCGTATTCTCACTTCAAAACATAAATAAAACAAGGTTTTTTTTTACTTTAAAAACTACACAACTATTTTTCATACATTGTTAACTCACTCTGGTATTAAAATTTCGTATTCTCACTCCAAAACATAACAAAAACAATGTTTTTTTTTACTTTAAAAATTACACAACTATTTTTCATACATTGTTAACTCACTCTGGTATTAAAATTTCGTATTCTCACTCCAAAACATAACAAAAACAATGTTTTTTTTTACTTTAAAAATTACACAACTATTTTTCATACATTGTTAACTCACTCTGGTATTAAAATTTCGTATTCTCACTCCAAAAAATCTATAAAACAATGTTTTTTTTTACTTTAAAAAGTACACAACTATTTTTCATACATTGTTAACTCACTCTGGTATTAAAATTTCGTATTCTCACTCCAAAACATAACAAAAACAATGTTTTTTTTTACTTTAAAAATTACACAACTATTTTTCATACATTGTTAACTCACTCCGGTATTAAAATTTCGTATTCTTACTTCAAAACATCTATAAAACAATGTTTTTTTTTACTTTAAAAATTACACAACTATTTTTCATACATTGTTAACTCACTCTGGTATTAAAATTTCGTATTCTCACTTCAAAACATAAATAAAACAAGGTTTTTTTTTACTTTAAAAACTACACAACTATTTTTCATACATTGTTAACTCACTCTGGTATTAAAATTTCGTATTCTCACTCCAAAACATAACAAAAACAATGTTTTTTTTTACTTTAAAAATTACACAACTATTTTTCATACATTGTTAACTCACTCTGGTATTAAAATTTCGTATTCTCACTCCAAAACATCTATAAAACAATGTTTTTTTTTACTTTAAAAATTACACAACTATTTTTCATACATTGTTAACTCACTCTGGTATTAAAATTTCGTATTCTCACTCCAAAACATCTATAAAACAATGTTTTTTTTTACTTTAAAAATTACACAACTATTTTTCATACATTGTTAACTCACTCTGGTATTAAAATTTCGTATTCTCACTCCAAAACATAACAAAAACAATGTTTTTTTTTACTTTAAAAATTACACAACTATTTTTCATACATTGTTAACTCACTCTGGTATTAAAATTTCGTATTCTTACTTCAAAACATCTATAAAACAATGTTTTTTTTTACTTTAAAAATTACACAACTATTTTTCATACATTGTTAACTCACTCTGGTATTAAAATTTCGTATTCTCACTCCAAAACATAACAAAAACAATGTTTTTTTTTACTTTAAAAATTACACAACTATTTTTCATACATTGTTAACTCACTCTGGTATTAAAATTTCGTATTCTCACTCCAAAACATAAATAAAACAAGGTTTTTTTTTACTTTAAAAATTACACAACTATTTTTCATACATTGTTAACTCACTCTGGTATTAAAATTTCGTATTCTTACTTCAAAACATCTATAAAACAATGTTTTTTTTTTACTTTAAAAATTACACAACTATTTTTCATACATTGTTAACTCACTCTGGTATTAAAATTTCGTATTCTCACTCCAAAACATCTATAAAACAATGTTTTTTTTTACTTTAAAAATTACACAACTATTTTTCATACATTGTTAACTCACTCTGGTATTAAAATTTCGTATTCTTACTTCAAAACATCTATAAAACAATGTTTTTTTTTACTTTAAAAATTACACAACTATTTTTCATACATTGTTAACTCACTCTGGTATTAAAATTTCGTATTCTCACTTCAAAACATAAATAAAACAAGGTTTTTTTTTACTTTAAAAACTACACAACTATTTTTCATACATTGTTAACTCACTCTGGTATTAAAATTTCGTATTCTCACTCCAAAACATAACAAAAACAATGTTTTTTTTTACTTTAAAAATTACACAACTATTTTTCATACATTGTTAACTCACTCTGGTATTAAAATTTCGTATTCTCACTCCAAAACATAACAAAAACAATGTTTTTTTTTACTTTAAAAATTACACAACTATTTTTCATACATTGTTAACTCACTCTGGTATTAAAATTTCGTATTCTCACTCCAAAAAATCTATAAAACAATGTTTTTTTTTACTTTAAAAAGTACACAACTATTTTTCATACATTGTTAACTCACTCTGGTATTAAAATTTCGTATTCTCACTCCAAAACATAACAAAAACAATGTTTTTTTTTACTTTAAAAATTACACAACTATTTTTCATACATTGTTAACTCACTCCGGTATTAAAATTTCGTATTCTCACTCCAAAACATAACAAAAACAATGTTTTTTTTACTTTAAAAATTACACAACTATTTTTCATACATTGTTAACTCACTCTGGTATTAAAATTTCGTATTCTCACTCCAAAACATAACAAAAACAATGTTTTTTTTTACTTTAAAAATTACACAACTATTTTTCATACATTGTTAACTCACTCTGGTATTAAAATTTCGTATTCTCACTCCAAAACATCTATAAAACAATGTTTTTTTTTACTTTAAAAATTACACAACTATTTTTCATACATTGTTAACTCACTCTGGTATTAAAATTTCGTATTCTCACTTCAAAACATCTATAAAACAATGTTTTTTTTTACTTTAAAAATTACACAACTATTTTTCATACATTGTTAACTCACTCTGGTATTAAAATTTCGTATTCTCACTCCAAAACATCTATAAAACAATGTTTTTTTTTACTTTAAAAATTACACAACTATTTTTCATACATTGTTAACTCACTCCGGTATTAAAATTTCGTATTCTCACTCCAAAACATAAATAAAACAATGTTTTTTTTTACTTTAAAAATTACACAACTATTTTTCATACATTGTTAACTCACTCTGGTATTAAAATTTCGTATTCTCACTCCAAAACATAACAAAAACAATGTTTTTTTTTACTTTAAAAATTACACAACTATTTTTCATACATTGTTAACTCACTCTGGTATTAAAATTTCGTATTCTCACTCCAAAACATCTATAAAACAATGTTTTTTTTTACTTTAAAAATTACACAACTATTTTTCATACATTGTTAACTCACTCCGGTATTAAAATTTCGTATTCTCACTCCAAAACATCTATAAAACAATGTTTTTTTTTACTTTAAAAATTACACAACTATTTTTCATACATTGTTAACTCACTCTGGTATTAAAATTTCGTATTCTCACTCCAAAACATCTATAAAACAATGTTTTTTTTTACTTTAAAAATTACACAACTATTTTTCATACATTGTTAACTCACTCTGGTATTAAAATTTCGTATTCTCACTCCAAAACATAACAAAAACAATGTTTTTTTTTACTTTAAAAATTACACAACTATTTTTCATACATTGTTAACTCACTCTGGTATTAAAATTTCGTATTCTCACTCCAAAACATAACAAAAACAATGTTTTTTTTTACTTTAAAAATTACACAACTATTTTTCATACATTGTTAACTCACTCTGGTATTAAAATTTCGTATTCTCACTCCAAAACATAACAAAAACAATGTTTTTTTTTACTTTAAAAATTACACAACTATTTTTCATACATTGTTAACTCACTCCGGTATTAAAATTTCGTATTCTCACTCCAAAACATAACAAAAACAATGTTTTTTTTTACTTTAAAAATTACACAACTATTTTTCATACATTGTTAACTCACTCTGGTATTAAAATTTCGTATTCTTACTTCAAAACATCTATAAAACAATGTTTTTTTTTACTTTAAAAATTACACAACTATTTTTCATACATTGTTAACTCACTCTGGTATTAAAATTTCGTATTCTCACTCCAAAACATAACAAAAACAATGTTTTTTTTTACTTTAAAAACTACACAACTATTTTTCATACATTGTTAACTCACTCTGGTATTAAAATTTCGTATTCTCACTCCAAAACATAACAAAAACAATGTTTTTTTTACTTTAAAAATTACACAACTATTTTTCATACATTGTTAACTCACTCTGGTATTAAAATTTCGTATTCTCACTCCAAAACATAACAAAAACAATGTTTTTTTTTACTTTAAAAATTACACAACTATTTTTCATACATTGTTAACTCACTCTGGTATTAAAATTTCGTATTCTCACTCCAAAACATATCAAAAACAATGTTTTTTTTTACTTTAAAAATTACACAACTATTTTTCATACATTGTTAACTCACTCTGGTATTAAAATTTCGTATTCTCACTCCAAAACATATCAAAAACAATGTTTTTTTTTACTTTAAAAATTACACAACTATTTTTCATACATTGTTAACTCACTCTGGTATTAAAATTTCGTATTCTCACTCCAAAACATAACAAAAACAATGTTTTTTTTTACTTTAAAAATTACACAACTATTTTTCATACATTGTTAACTCACTCTGGTATTAAAATTTCGTATTCTTACTTCAAAACATCTATAAAACAATGTTTTTTTTTACTTTAAAAATTACACAACTATTTTTCATACATTGTTAACTCACTCTGGTATTAAAATTTCGTATTCTTACTTCAAAACATCTATAAAACAATGTTTTTTTTTACTTTAAAAATTACACAACTATTTTTCATACATTGTTAACTCACTCTGGTATTAAAATTTCGTATTCTCACTCCAAAACATAACAAAAACAATGTTTTTTTTTACTTTAAAAATTACACAACTATTTTTCATACATTGTTAACTCACTCTGGTATTAAAATTTCGTATTCTCACTCCAAAAAATCTATAAAACAATGTTTTTTTTTACTTTAAAAATTACACAACTATTTTTCATACATTGTTAACTCACTCTGGTATTAAAATTTCGTATTCTCACTCCAAAACATAACAAAAACAATGTTTTTTTTTACTTTAAAAATTACACAACTATTTTTCATACATTGTTAACTCACTCTGGTATTAAAATTTCGTATTCTCACTCCAAAACATAACAAAAACAATGTTTTTTTTTACTTTAAAAATTACACAACTATTTTTCATACATTGTTAACTCACTCCGGTATTTAAAATTTCGTATTCTCACTCCAAAACATCTATAAAACAAGGTTTTTTTTTACTTTAAAAATTACACAACTATTTTTCATACATTGTTAACTCACTCTGGTATTAAAATTTCGTATTCTCACTCCAAAACATAACAAAAACAATGTTTTTTTTTACTTTAAAAATTACACAACTATTTTTCATACATTGTTAACTCACTCTGGTATTAAAATTTCGTATTCTCACTCCAAAACATAACAAAAACAATGTTTTTTTTTACTTTAAAAATTACACAACTATTTTTCATACATTGTTAACTCACTCCGGTATTTAAAATTTCGTATTCTCACTCCAAAACATCTATAAAACAAGGTTTTTTTTTACTTTAAAAATTACACAACTATTTTTCATACATTGTTAACTCACTCCGGTATTAAAATTTCGTATTCTCACTCCAAAACATAACAAAAACAATGTTTTTTTTTACTTTAAAAATTACACAACTATTTTTCATACATTGTTAACTCACTCCGGTATTAAAATTTCGTATTCTCACTCCAAAACATAACAAAAACAATGTTTTTTTTTACTTTAAAAATTACACAACTATTTTTCATACATTGTTAACTCACTCTGGTATTAAAATTTCGTATTCTCACTCCAAAACATCTATAAAACAATGTTTTTTTTTACTTTAAAAATTACACAACTATTTTTCATACATTGTTAACTCACTCTGGTATTAAAATTTCGTATTCTCACTCCAAAACATAACAAAAACAATGTTTTTTTTTACTTTAAAAATTACACAACTATTTTTCATACATTGTTAACTCACTCCGGTATTAAAATTTCGTATTCTCACTCCAAAACATAACAAAAACAATGTTTTTTTTTTACTTTAAAAATTACACAACTATTTTTCATACATTGTTAACTCACTCTGGTATTAAAATTTCGTATTCTTACTTCAAAACATCTATAAAAAAATGTTTTTTTTTACTTTAAAAATTACACAACTATTTTTCATACATTGTTAACTCACTCTGGTATTAAAATTTCGTATTCTCACTCCAAAACATCTATAAAACAATGTTTTTTTTTACTTTAAAAATTACACAACTATTTTTCATACATTGTTAACTCACTCTGGTATTAAAATTTCGTATTCTCACTTCAAAACATCTATAAAACAATGTTTTTTTTTACTTTAAAAATTACACAACTATTTTTCATACATTGTTAACTCACTCCGGTATTAAAATTTCGTATTCTCACTCCAAAACATAACAAAAACAATGTTTTTTTTTACTTTAAAAATTACACAACTATTTTTCATACATTGTTAACTCACTCTGGTATTAAAATTTCGTATTCTCACTCCAAAACATCTATAAAACAATGTTTTTTTTTACTTTAAAAATTACACAACTATTTTTCATACATTGTTAACTCACTCCGGTATTAAAATTTCGTATTCTCACTCCAAAACATAACAAAAACAATGTTTTTTTTTACTTTAAAAATTACACAACTATTTTTCATACATTGTTAACTCACTCTGGTATTAAAATTTCGTATTCTCACTCCAAAACATAACAAAAACAATGTTTTTTTTTACTTTAAAAATTACACAACTATTTTTCATACATTGTTAACTCACTCTGGTATTAAAATTTCGTATTCTCACTCCAAAACATCTATAAAACAATGTTTTTTTTTACTTTAAAAATTACACAACTATTTTTCATACATTGTTAACTCACTCCGGTATTAAAATTTCGTATTCTCACTCCAAAACATCTATAAAACAATGTTTTTTTTTACTTTAAAAATTACACAACTATTTTTCATACATTGTTAACTCACTCTGGTATTAAAATTTCGTATTCTCACTCCAAAACATAACAAAAACAATGTTTTTTTTTACTTTAAAAATTACACAACTATTTTTCATACATTGTTAACTCACTCCGGTATTAAAATTTCGTATTCTCACTCCAAAACATAACAAAAACAATGTTTTTTTTTACTTTAAAAATTACACAACTATTTTTCATACATTGTTAACTCACTCTGGTATTAAAATTTCGTATTCTCACTCCAAAACATAACAAAAACAATGTTTTTTTTTTACTTTAAAAATTACACAACTATTTTTCATACATTGTTAACTCACTCCGGTATTAAAATTTCGTATTCTCACTCCAAAACATAACAAAAACAATGTTTTTTTTTACTTTAAAAATTACACAACTATTTTTCATACATTGTTAACTCACTCTGGTATTAAAATTTCGTATTCTCACTCCAAAACATAACAAAAACAATGTTTTTTTTTACTTTAAAAATTACACAACTATTTTTCATACATTGTTAACTCACTCTGGTATTAAAATTTCGTATTCTCACTCCAAAACATCTATAAAACAATGTTTTTTTTTACTTTAAAAATTACACAACTATTTTTCATACATTGTTAACTCACTCCGGTATTAAAATTTCGTATTCTCACTCCAAAACATAACAAAAACAATGTTTTTTTTTACTTTAAAAATTACACAACTATTTTTCATACATTGTTAACTCACTCTGGTATTAAAATTTCGTATTCTCACTCCAAAACATAACAAAAACAATGTTTTTTTTTACTTTAAAAATTACACAACTATTTTTCATACATTGTTAACTCACTCTGGTATTAAAATTTCGTATTCTCACTCCAAAACATCTATAAAACAATGTTTTTTTTTACTTTAAAAATTACACAACTATTTTTCATACATTGTTAACTCACTCCGGTATTAAAATTTCGTATTCTCACTCCAAAACATCTATAAAACAATGTTTTTTTTTACTTTAAAAATTACACAACTATTTTTCATACATTGTTAACTCACTCTGGTATTAAAATTTCGTATTCTCACTCCAAAACATCTATAAAACAATGTTTTTTTTTACTTTAAAAATTACACAACTATTTTTCATACATTGTTAACTCACTCCGGTATTAAAATTTCGTATTCTCACTCCAAAACATAACAAAAACAATGTTTTTTTTTACTTTAAAAATTACACAACTATTTTTCATACATTGTTAACTCACTCTGGTATTAAAATTTCGTATTCTCACTCCAAAACATAACAAAAACAATGTTTTTTTTTACTTTAAAAATTACACAACTATTTTTCATACATTGTTAACTCACTCCGGTATTAAAATTTCGTATTCTCACTCCAAAACATAACAAAAACAATGTTTTTTTTTACTTTAAAAATTACACAACTATTTTTCATACATTGTTAACTCACTCTGGTATTAAAATTTCGTATTCTTACTTCAAAACATCTATAAAACAATGTTTTTTTTTACTTTAAAAATTACACAACTATTTTTCATACATTGTTAACTCACTCTGGTATTAAAATTTCGTATTCTCACTCCAAAACATAACAAAAACAATGTTTTTTTTTACTTTAAAAATTACACAACTATTTTTCATACATTGTTAACTCACTCTGGTATTAAAATTTCGTATTCTCACTCCAAAACATCTATAAAACAATGTTTTTTTTTACTTTAAAAATTACACAACTATTTTTCATACATTGTTAACTCACTCTGGTATTAAAATTTCGTATTCTCACTCCAAAACATAACAAAAACAATGTTTTTTTTTACTTTAAAAATTACACAACTATTTTTCATACATTGTTAACTCACTCTGGTATTAAAATTTCGTATTCTTACTTCAAAACATCTATAAAACAATGTTTTTTTTTACTTTAAAAATTACACAACTATTTTTCATACATTGTTAACTCACTCTGGTATTAAAATTTCGTATTCTCACTCCAAAACATAACAAAAACAATGTTTTTTTTTTACTTTAAAAATTACACAACTATTTTTCATACATTGTTAACTCACTCTGGTATTAAAATTTCGTATTCTCACTTCAAAACATCTATAAAACAATGTTTTTTTTTACTTTAAAAATTACACAACTATTTTTCATACATTGTTAACTCACTCCGGTATTAAAATTTCGTATTCTCACTCCAAAACATAACAAAAACAATGTTTTTTTTTACTTTAAAAATTACACAACTATTTTTCATACATTGTTAACTCACTCTGGTATTAAAATTTCGTATTCTCACTCCAAAACATCTATAAAACAATGTTTTTTTTTACTTTAAAAATTACACAACTATTTTTCATACATTGTTAACTCACTCCGGTATTAAAATTTCGTATTCTCACTCCAAAACATCTATAAAACAATGTTTTTTTTTACTTTAAAAATTACACAACTATTTTTCATACATTGTTAACTCACTCTGGTATTAAAATTTCGTATTCTTACTTCAAAACATCTATAAAACAATGTTTTTTTTTACTTTAAAAATTACACAACTATTTTTCATACATTGTTAACTCACTCTGGTATTAAAATTTCGTATTCTCACTCCAAAACATAACAAAAACAATGTTTTTTTTTACTTTAAAAATTACACAACTATTTTTCATACATTGTTAACTCACTCTGGTATTAAAATTTCGTATTCTCACTCCAAAAAATCTATAAAACAATGTTTTTTTTTACTTTAAAAATTACACAACTATTTTTCATACATTGTTAACTCACTCTGGTATTAAAATTTCGTATTCTCACTCCAAAACATAACAAAAACAATGTTTTTTTTTACTTTAAAAATTACACAACTATTTTTCATACATTGTTAACTCACTCCGGTATTAAAATTTCGTATTCTCACTCCAAAACATAACAAAAACAATGTTTTTTTTTTACTTTAAAAATTACACAACTATTTTTCATACATTGTTAACTCACTCTGGTATTAAAATTTCGTATTCTTACTTCAAAACATCTATAAAAAAATGTTTTTTTTTACTTTAAAAATTACACAACTATTTTTCATACATTGTTAACTCACTCTGGTATTAAAATTTCGTATTCTCACTCCAAAACATCTATAAAACAATGTTTTTTTTTACTTTAAAAATTACACAACTATTTTTCATACATTGTTAACTCACTCTGGTATTAAAATTTCGTATTCTCACTTCAAAACATCTATAAAACAATGTTTTTTTTTACTTTAAAAATTACACAACTATTTTTCATACATTGTTAACTCACTCCGGTATTAAAATTTCGTATTCTCACTCCAAAACATAACAAAAACAATGTTTTTTTTTACTTTAAAAATTACACAACTATTTTTCATACATTGTTAACTCACTCTGGTATTAAAATTTCGTATTCTCACTCCAAAACATCTATAAAACAATGTTTTTTTTTACTTTAAAAATTACACAACTATTTTTCATACATTGTTAACTCACTCCGGTATTAAAATTTCGTATTCTCACTCCAAAACATAACAAAAACAATGTTTTTTTTTACTTTAAAAATTACACAACTATTTTTCATACATTGTTAACTCACTCTGGTATTAAAATTTCGTATTCTCACTCCAAAACATAACAAAAACAATGTTTTTTTTTACTTTAAAAATTACACAACTATTTTTCATACATTGTTAACTCACTCTGGTATTAAAATTTCGTATTCTCACTCCAAAACATCTATAAAACAATGTTTTTTTTTACTTTAAAAATTACACAACTATTTTTCATACATTGTTAACTCACTCCGGTATTAAAATTTCGTATTCTCACTCCAAAACATCTATAAAACAATGTTTTTTTTTACTTTAAAAATTACACAACTATTTTTCATACATTGTTAACTCACTCTGGTATTAAAATTTCGTATTCTCACTCCAAAACATAACAAAAACAATGTTTTTTTTTACTTTAAAAATTACACAACTATTTTTCATACATTGTTAACTCACTCCGGTATTAAAATTTCGTATTCTCACTCCAAAACATCTATAAAACAATGTTTTTTTTTACTTTAAAAATTACACAACTATTTTTCATACATTGTTAACTCACTCTGGTATTAAAATTTCGTATTCTCACTCCAAAACATCTATAAAACAATGTTTTTTTTTACTTTAAAAATTACACAACTATTTTTCATACATTGTTAACTCACTCCGGTATTAAAATTTCGTATTCTCACTCCAAAACATAACAAAAACAATGTTTTTTTTTACTTTAAAAATTACACAACTATTTTTCATACATTGTTAACTCACTCTGGTATTAAAATTTCGTATTCTCACTCCAAAACATAACAAAAACAATGTTTTTTTTTACTTTAAAAATTACACAACTATTTTTCATACATTGTTAACTCACTCCGGTATTAAAATTTCGTATTCTCACTCCAAAACATAACAAAAACAATGTTTTTTTTTACTTTAAAAATTACACAACTATTTTTCATACATTGTTAACTCACTCTGGTATTAAAATTTCGTATTCTTACTTCAAAACATCTATAAAACAATGTTTTTTTTTACTTTAAAAATTACACAACTATTTTTCATACATTGTTAACTCACTCTGGTATTAAAATTTCGTATTCTCACTCCAAAACATAACAAAAACAATGTTTTTTTTTACTTTAAAAATTACACAACTATTTTTCATACATTGTTAACTCACTCTGGTATTAAAATTTCGTATTCTCACTCCAAAACATCTATAAAACAATGTTTTTTTTTACTTTAAAAATTACACAACTATTTTTCATACATTGTTAACTCACTCTGGTATTAAAATTTCGTATTCTCACTCCAAAACATAACAAAAACAATGTTTTTTTTTACTTTAAAAATTACACAACTATTTTTCATACATTGTTAACTCACTCTGGTATTAAAATTTCGTATTCTTACTTCAAAACATCTATAAAACAATGTTTTTTTTTACTTTAAAAATTACACAACTATTTTTCATACATTGTTAACTCACTCTGGTATTAAAATTTCGTATTCTCACTCCAAAACATAACAAAAACAATGTTTTTTTTTTACTTTAAAAATTACACAACTATTTTTCATACATTGTTAACTCACTCTGGTATTAAAATTTCGTATTCTCACTTCAAAACATCTATAAAACAATGTTTTTTTTTACTTTAAAAATTACACAACTATTTTTCATACATTGTTAACTCACTCCGGTATTAAAATTTCGTATTCTCACTCCAAAACATAACAAAAACAATGTTTTTTTTTACTTTAAAAATTACACAACTATTTTTCATACATTGTTAACTCACTCTGGTATTAAAATTTCGTATTCTCACTCCAAAACATCTATAAAACAATGTTTTTTTTTACTTTAAAAATTACACAACTATTTTTCATACATTGTTAACTCACTCCGGTATTAAAATTTCGTATTCTCACTCCAAAACATCTATAAAACAATGTTTTTTTTTACTTTAAAAATTACACAACTATTTTTCATACATTGTTAACTCACTCTGGTATTAAAATTTCGTATTCTTACTTCAAAACATCTATAAAACAATGTTTTTTTTTACTTTAAAAATTACACAACTATTTTTCATACATTGTTAACTCACTCTGGTATTAAAATTTCGTATTCTCACTCCAAAACATAACAAAAACAATGTTTTTTTTTACTTTAAAAATTACACAACTATTTTTCATACATTGTTAACTCACTCTGGTATTAAAATTTCGTATTCTCACTCCAAAAAATCTATAAAACAATGTTTTTTTTTACTTTAAAAATTACACAACTATTTTTCATACATTGTTAACTCACTCTGGTATTAAAATTTCGTATTCTCACTCCAAAACATAACAAAAACAATGTTTTTTTTTACTTTAAAAATTACACAACTATTTTTCATACATTGTTAACTCACTCTGGTATTAAAATTTCGTATTCTTACTTCAAAACATCTATAAAACAATGTTTTTTTTTACTTTAAAAATTACACAACTATTTTTCATACATTGTTAACTCACTCTGGTATTAAAATTTCGTATTCTCACTCCAAAACATAACAAAAACAATGTTTTTTTTTACTTTAAAAATTACACAACTATTTTTCATACATTGTTAACTCACTCTGGTATTAAAATTTCGTATTCTCACTTCAAAACATCTATAAAACAATGTTTTTTTTTACTTTAAAAATTACACAACTATTTTTCATACATTGTTAACTCACTCTGGTATTAAAATTTCGTATTCTCACTCCAAAACATAACAAAAACAATGTTTTTTTTTTACTTTAAAAATTACACAACTATTTTTCATACATTGTTAACTCACTCTGGTATTAAAATTTCGTATTCTCACTTCAAAACATCTATAAAACAATGTTTTTTTTTACTTTAAAAATTACACAACTATTTTTCATACATTGTTAACTCACTCCGGTATTAAAATTTCGTATTCTCACTCCAAAACATAACAAAAACAATGTTTTTTTTTACTTTAAAAATTACACAACTATTTTTCATACATTGTTAACTCACTCTGGTATTAAAATTTCGTATTCTCACTCCAAAACATCTATAAAACAATGTTTTTTTTTACTTTAAAAATTACACAACTATTTTTCATACATTGTTAACTCACTCCGGTATTAAAATTTCGTATTCTCACTCCAAAACATCTATAAAACAATGTTTTTTTTTACTTTAAAAATTACACAACTATTTTTCATACATTGTTAACTCACTCTGGTATTAAAATTTCGTATTCTTACTTCAAAACATCTATAAAACAATGTTT
>CAMPDV010006776.1:0-15891 GCA_946699065.1 Loxodes magnus
AAATACTCATTACTTCTCTAAGCAGACTCCTTAAAACTGAAATTCTTTCTTTTTTTCTTACTTTACTTCTTCACTTTTCAAAATACTTATTACTTCTCAAAGCAAACTCCTTAAAACTGAAATTCTTTCTTTTTTTCTTACTTTACTTGCTTCACTTTTCAAAATACTTATTAAATTTCAAAGCATACTCCTTAAAACTGAAATTCTATCTTCTTTTCTTACTTTCTTGTTCACTTTTCAAAATACTCATTACTTCTCAAAGCATACTTCTTAAAACTGAAATTCTTTCTTTTTTTCTTACTTTACTTCTTCACTTTTCAAAATACTCATTACTTCTCCAAGCAGACTCCTTAAAACTGAAATTCTATCTTCTTTTCTTACTTTACTTCTTCACTTTTCTAAATACTTAATAATTCAAAAAGCATACTTCTTAAAACTGAAATTCTTTCTTCTTTTCTTACTTTACTTCTTCACTTTTCTAAATACTTAATACTTTTCAAAGCATACTCCTTAAAACTGAAATTCTTTCTTCTTTTCTTACTTTACTTGCTTCACTTTTATAAATACTCATTACTTCTCAAAGCAGACTCCTTAAAACTGAAATTCTATCTTCTTTTCTTACTTTACTTCTTCACTTTTCAAAATACTTATTACTTCTCAAAGCAAACTCCTTAAAACTGAAATTCTTTCTTCTTTTCTTAGTTTACTTGCTTCACTTTTCAAAATACTCATTATTCTCAAAGCAGACTCCTTAAAACTGAAATTCTTTCTTTTTTTCTTACTTTACTTCTTCACTTTTATAAATACTCATTACTTCTCAAAGCAGACTCCTTAAAACTGAAATTCTATCTTCTTTTCTTACTTTACTTCTTCACTTTTCAAAATACTTATTACTTCTCAAAGCAAACTCCTTAAAACTGAAATTCTTTCTTCTTTTCTTACTTTACTTCTTCACTTTTCAAAATACTCATTACTTCTCCAAGCAGACTCCTTAAAACGTAAACTCTTTCTTCTTTTCTTACTTTACTTCTTCACTTTTCAAAATACTTATTACTTCTCAAAGCATACTCCTTAAAACTGAAATTCTATCTTCTTTTCTTACTTTACTTCTTCACTTTTCAAAAAATTCATTACTTCTCAAAGCAGACTCCTTAAAACTGAAATTCTATCTTCTTTTCTTACTTTACTTCTTCACTTTTCAAAATACTCATTACTTCTCCAAGCAGACTCCTTAAAACTGAAATTCTATCTTCTTTTCTTACTTTCTTGTTCACTTTTCAAAATACTCATTACTTCTCAAAGCAGACTCCTTAAAACTGAAATTCTATCTTCTTTTCTTACTTTACTTCTTCACTTTTCAAAATACTCATTACTTCTCAAAGCAAACTCCTTAAAACTGAAATTCTATCTTCTTTTCTTACTTTACTTCTTCACTTTTCAAAATACTCATTACTTCTCAAAGCAGACTCCTTAAAATTGAAATTTTATCTTCTTTTCTTACTTTAGTTCTTCACTTTTCAAAAAATTCATTACTTCTCAAAGCAGACTCCTTAAAACTGAAATTCTATCTTCTTTTCTTACTTTACTTCTTCACTTTTATAAATACTCATTACTTCTCTAAGCAGACTCCTTAAAACTGAAATTCTTTCTTTTTTTCTTACTTTACTTCTTCACTTTTCAAAATACTTATTACTTCTCAAAGCAAACTCCTTAAAACTGAAATTCTTTCTTTTTTTCTTACTTTACTTGCTTCACTTTTCAAAATACTTATTACTTCTCAAAGCAAACTCCTTAAAACTGAAATTCTATCTTCTTTTCTTACTTTACTTCTTCACTTTTCAAAATACTCATTACTTCTCCAAGCAGACTCCTTAAAACTGAAATTCTATCTTCTTTTCTTACTTTACTTCTTCACTTTTCTAAATACTTATTACTTCTCAAAGCAAACTCCTTAAAACTGAAATTCTATCTTCTTTTCTTACTTTACTTCTTCACTTTTATAAATACTCATTACTTCTCTAAGCAGACTCCTTAAAACTGAAATTCTTTCTTTTTTTCTTACTTTACTTCTTCACTTTTCAAAATACTTATTACTTCTCAAAGCAAACTCCTTAAAACTGAAATTCTTTCTTTTTTTCTTACTTTACTTGCTTCACTTTTCAAAATACTTATTACTTCTCAAAGCAAACTCCTTAAAACTGAAATTCTATCTTCTTTTCTTACTTTACTTCTTCACTTTTCAAAATACTCATTACTTCTCCAAGCAGACTCCTTAAAACTGAAATTCTATCTTCTTTTCTTACTTTACTTCTTCACTTTTCTAAATACTTATTACTTCTCAAAGCAAACTCCTTAAAACTGAAATTCTATCTTCTTTTCTTACTTTACTTCTTCACTTTTCAAAATACTCATTACTTCTCCAAGCAGACTCCTTAAAACTGAAATTCTATCTTCTTTTCTTACTTTCTTGTTCACTTTTATAAATATTCATTACTTCTCAAAGCAGACTCCTTAAAACTGAAATTCTATCTTCTTTTCTTACTTTCTTGTTCACTTTTATAAATATTCATTACTTCTCAAAGCAGACTCCTTAAAACTGAAATTCTATCTTCTTTTCTTACTTTACTTCTTCACTTTTCTAAATACTTATTACTTCTCAAAGCATACTCCTTAAAACGTAAACTCTTTCTTCTTTTCTTACTTTACTTCTTCACTTTTCTAAATACTTAATACTTTTCAAAGCAGACTCCTTAAAACTGAAATTCTATCTTCTTTTCTTACTTTACTTCTTCACTTTTATAAATACTCATTACTTCTCAAAGCATACTCCTTAAAACTGAAATTCTTTCTTCCTTTCTTACTTTACTTCTTCACTTTTCAAAATACTCATTTCTTCTCAAAGCAGACTCCTTAAAACTGAAATTCTATCTTCTTTTCTTACTTTCTTGTTCACTTTTATAAATATTCATTACTTCTCAAAGCAGACTCCTTAAAACTGAAATTCTATCTTCTTTTCTTACTTTACTTCTTCACTTTTCAAAATACTCATTACTTCTCAAAGCAAACTCCTTAAAACTGAAATTCTTTCTTTTTTTCTTACTTTACTTCTTCACTTTTCAAAATACTTATTACTTCTCAAAGCAAACTCCTTAAAACTGAAATTCTTTCTTTTTTTCTTACTTTACTTGCTTCACTTTTCAAAATACTTATTACTTCTCAAAGCAAACTCCTTAAAACTGAAATTCTATCTTCTTTTCTTACTTTACTTCTTCACTTTTCAAAATACTCATTACTTCTCCAAGCAGACTCCTTAAAACTGAAATTCTATCTTCTTTTCTTACTTTACTTCTTCACTTTTCTAAATACTTATTACTTCTCAAAGCAAACTCCTTAAAACTGAAATTCTATCTTCTTTTCTTACTTTACTTCTTCACTTTTCAAAATACTCATTACTTCTCCAAGCAGACTCCTTAAAACTGAAATTCTATCTTCTTTTCTTACTTTCTTGTTCACTTTTCAAAATACTCATTACTTCTCAAAGCAGACTCCTTAAAACTGAAATTCTATCTTCTTTTCTTACTTTACTTCTTCACTTTTCAAAATACTCATTACTTCTCAAAGCAAACTCCTTAAAACTGAAATTCTATCTTCTTTTCTTACTTTACTTCTTCACTTTTCAAAATACTCATTACTTCTCAAAGCAGACTCCTTAAAACTGAAATTTTATCTTCTTTTCTTACTTTACTTCTTCACTTTTCAAAAAATTCATTACTTCTCAAAGCAGACTCCTTAAAACTGAAATTCTATCTTCTTTTCTTACTTTACTTCTTCACTTTTATAAATACTCATTAATTCTCAAAGCAAACTCCTTAAAACTGAAATTCTATCTTCTTTTCTTACTTTACTGATTCACTTTTCAAAATACTCATTACTTCTCCAAGCAGACTCCTTAAAACTGAAATTCTTTCTTTTTTTCTTACTTTACTTCTTCACTTTTATAAATACTCATTACTTCTCTAAGCAGACTCCTTAAAACTGAAATTCTTTCTTTTTTTCTTACTTTACTTCTTCACTTTTCAAAATACTCATTTCTTCTCAAAGCAAACTCCTTAAAACTGAAATTCTATCTTCTTTTCTTACTTTACTTCTTCACTTTTCAAAATACTCATTACTTCTCCAAGCAGACTCCTTAAAACTGAAATTCTATCTTCTTTTCTTACTTTACTTCTTCACTTTTCTAAATACTTATTACTTCTCAAAGCAAACTCCTTAAAACTGAAATTCTATCTTCTTTTCTTACTTTACTTCTTCACTTTTCAAAATACTCATTACTTCTCCAAGCAGACTCCTTAAAACTGAAATTCTATCTTCTTTTCTTACTTTCTTGTTCACTTTTCAAAATACTCATTACTTCTCCAAGCAGACTCCTTAAAACTGAAATTCTATCTTCTTTTCTTACTTTACTTCTTCACTTTTCAAAATACTCATTACTTCTCAAAGCAAACTCCTTAAAACTGAAATTCTATCTTCTTTTCTTACTTTACTTCTTCACTTTTCAAAATACTTATTACTTCTCAAAGCAAACTCCTTAAAACTGAAATTCTATCTTCTTTTCTTACTTTACTTCTTCACTTTTCAAAATACTCATTACTTCTCCAAGCAGACTCCTTAAAACTGAAATTCTATCTTCTTTTCTTACTTTACTTCTTCACTTTTCTAAATACTTATTACTTCTCAAAGCAAACTCCTTAAAACTGAAATTCTATCTTCTTTTCTTACTTTACTTCTTCACTTTTCAAAATACTCATTACTTCTCCAAGCAGACTCCTTAAAACTGAAATTCTATCTTCTTTTCTTACTTTCTTGTTCACTTTTCAAAATACTCATTACTTCTCAAAGCAGACTCCTTAAAACTGAAATTCTATCTTCTTTTCTTACTTTACTTCTTCACTTTTCAAAATACTCATTACTTCTCCAAGCAGACTCCTTAAAACTGAAATTCTATCTTCTTTTCTTACTTTCTTGTTCACTTTTCAAAATACTCATTACTTCTCAAAGCAGACTCCTTAAAACTGAAATTCTATCTTCTTTTCTTACTTTACTTCTTCACTTTTCAAAATACTCATTACTTCTCAAAGCAAACTCCTTAAAACTGAAATTCTATCTTCTTTTCTTACTTTACTTCTTCACTTTTCAAAATACTCATTACTTCTCCAAGCAGACTCCTTAAAACTGAAATTTTATCTTCTTTTCTTACTTTACTTCTTCACTTTTCAAAATACTCATTACTTCTCAAAGCAGACTCCTTAAAACTGAAATTCTATCTTCTTTTCTTACTTTACTTCTTCACTTTTCAAAATACTCATTACTTCTCCAAGCAGACTCCTTAAAACGTAAACTCTTTCTTCTTTTCTTAGTTATCTTCTTCACTTTTCAAAATACTTAATACTTCTCAAGGCATACTCCTTAAAACTGAAATTCTTTCTTTTTTTCTTACTTTACTTCTTCACTTTTCAAAATACTTATTACTTCTCAAAGCAAACTCCTTAAAACTGAAATTCTATCTTCTTTTCTTACTTTACTTCTTCACTTTTCAAAATACTCATTACTTCTCCAAGCAGACTCCTTAAAACGTAAACTCTTTCTTCTTTTCTTACTTTACTTCTTCACTTTTCTAAATACTTAATACTTCTCAAAGCATACTCCTTAAAACTGAAATTCTTTCTTTTTTTCTTACTTTACTTCTTCACTTTTCAAAATACTTATTACTTCTCAAAGCAGACTCCTTAAAACTGAAATTCTATCTTCTTTTCTTACTTTACTTCTTCACTTTTCAAAATACTCATTACTTCTCCAAGCAGACTCCTTAAAACGTAAACTCTTTCTTCTTTTCTTACTTTACTTCTTCACTTTTCAAAATACTTATTACTTCTCAAAGCATACTCCTTAAAACTGAAATTCTATCTTCTTTTCTTACTTTCTTGTTCACTTTTATGAATACTCATTACTTCTCAAAGCAGACTCCTTAAAACTGAAATTCTTTCTTCTTTTCTTACTTTACTTCTTCATTACTTCTCAAAGCAGACTCCTTAAAACTGAAATTCATTCTTTTTTTCTTACTTTACTTGCTTCACTTTTCTAAATACTTAATACTTTTCAAAGCAGACTCCTTAAAACTGAAATTCTATCTTCTTTTCTTACTTTACTTCTTCACTTTTCAAAATACTTAATACTTCTCAAAGCAAACTCCTTAAAACTGAAATTCTATCTTCTTTTCTTACTTTACTTGCTTCACTTTTCAAAATACTCATTACTTCTCAAAGCATACTCCTTAAAACGTAAACTCTTTCTTCTTTTCTTACTTTACTTCTTCACTTTTCAAAATACTCATTACTTTTCAAAGCAGACTCCTTAAAACTGAAATTCTATTCTTTTTTTCTTACTTTACTTGCTTCACTTTTCTAAATACTTAATACTTTTCAAAGCAGACTCCTTAAAACTGAAATTCTATCTTCTTTTCTTACTTTACTTCTTCACTTTTCTAAATACTTAATACTTCTCAAAGCAAACTCCTTAAAACTGAAATTCTATCTTCTTTTCTTACTTTACTTCTTCACTTTTCTAAATACTTATTACTTCTCAAAGCATACTCCTTAAAACGTAAACTCTTTCTTCTTTTCTTACTTTACTTCTTCACTTTTCTAAATACTTAATACTTTTCAAAGCATACTCCTTAAAACTGAAATTCTTTCTTCTTTTCTTACTTTACTTGCTTCACTTTTATAAATACTCATTACTTCTCAAAGCAGACTCCTTAAAACTGAAATTCTATCTTCTTTTCTTACTTTACTTCTTCACTTTTCAAAATACTTATTACTTCTCAAAGCAAACTCCTTAAAACTGAAATTCTTTCTTCTTTTCTTAGTTTACTTGCTTCACTTTTCAAAATACTCATTATTCTCAAAGCAGACTCCTTAAAACTGAAATTCTTTCTTTTTTTCTTACTTTACTTCTTCACTTTTCGAAATACTTAATAATTCACAAAGCAAACTCCTTAAAACTGAAATTCTTTCTTCTTTTCTTACTTTACTTGCTTCACTTTTATAAATACTCATTACTTCTCAAAGCAGACTCCTTAAAACTGAAATTCTATCTTCTTTTCTTACTTTACTTCTTCACTTTTCAAAATACTTATTACTTCTCAAAGCAAACTCCTTAAAACTGAAATTCTTTCTTCTTTTCTTACTTTACTTCTTCACTTTTCAAAATACTCATTACTTCTCCAAGCAGACTCCTTAAAACGTAAACTCTTTCTTCTTTTCTTACTTTACTTCTTCACTTTTCTAAATACTTAATACTTTTCAAAGCATACTCCTTAAAACTGAAATTCTATCTTTTTTTCTTACTTTCTTGTTCACTTTTATAAATATTCATTACTTCTCAAAGCAGACTCCTTAAAACTGAAATTCTATCTTCTTTTCTTACTTTACTTCTTCACTTTTCAAAATACTCATTACTTCTCAAAGCAGACTCCTTAAAACTGAAATTCTTTCTTCTTTTCTTACTTTACTTCTTCACTTTTCAAAAAATTCATTACTTCTCAAAGCAGACTCCTTAAAACTGAAATTCTTTCTTTTTTTCTTACTTTACTTCTTCACTTTTCAAAATACTCATTACTTCTCAAAGCAAACTCCTTAAAACTGAAATTCTATCTTCTTTTCTTACTTTACTTCTTCACTTTTCTAAATACTTAATAATTCAAAAAGCATACTCCTTAAAACTGAAATTCTTTCTTTTTTTCTTAGTTTACTTGCTTCACTTTTCAAAATACTTAATAATTCACAAAGCAAACTCCTTAAAACTGAAATTCTTTCTTCTTTTCTTACTTTACTTGCTTCACTTTTATAAATACTCATTACTTCTCAAAGCAGACTCCTTAAAACTGAAATTCTATCTTCTTTTCTTACTTTACTTCTTCACTTTTCTAAATACTTATTACTTCTCAAAGCATACTCCTTAAAACGTAAACTCTTTCTTCTTTTCTTACTTTACTTCTTCACTTTTCTAAATACTTAATACTTTTCAAAGCATACTCCTTAAAACTGAAATTCTTTCTTTTTTCTTACTTTACTTCTTCACTTTTCAAAATACTCATTACTTCTCAAAGCAGACTCCTTAAAACTGAAATTATTTCTTTTTTTCTTACTTTACTTCTTCACTTTTCTAAATACTTAATAATTCAAAAAGCATACTTCTTAAAACTGAAATTCTTTCTTTTTTCTTAGTTTACTTGCTTCACTTTTCAAAATACTCATTACTTCTCAAAGCAGACTCCTTAAAACTGAAATTCTTTCTTCTTTTCTTACTTTACTTCTTCACTTTTCTAAATACTTATTACTTCTCAAAGCATACTCCTTAAAACGTAAACTCTTTCTTCTTTTCTTACTTTACTTCTTCACTTTTCAAAATACTTATTACTTCTCAAAGCAAACTCCTTAAAACTGAAATTCTATCTTCTTTTCTTACTTTACTTCTTCACTTTTCAAAATACTCATTACTTCTCAAAGCAGACTCCTTAAAACTGAAATTCTATCTTCTTTTCTTACTTTACTTCTTCACTTTTCAAAATACTCATTACTTCTCAAAGCAGACTCCTTAAAACTGAAATTCTTTCTTTTTTTCTTACTTTACTTCTTCACTTTTCTAAATATTCATTACTTCTCAAAGCATACTCCTTAAAACTGAAATTCTATCTTCTTTTCTTACTTTACTTCTTCACTTTTCAAAATACTCATTACTTCTCAAAGCAGACTCCTTAAAACTGAAATTCTATCTTCTTTTCTTACTTTACTTCTTCACTTTTCAAAATACTCATTACTTCTCAAAGCAGACTCCTTAAAACTGAAATTCTATCTTCTTTTCTTACTTTACTTCTTCACTTTTATAAATACTCATTACTTCTCAAAGCAGACTCCTTAAAACTGAAATTCATTCTTTTTTTCTTACTTTACTTCTTCACTTTTCTAAATACTCATTACTTTTCAAAGCAGACTCCTTAAAACTGAAATTCTATCTTCTTTTCTTACTTTACTTCTTCACTTTTCAAAATACTTAATACTTCTCAAAGCAAACTCCTTAAAACTGAAATTCTATCTTCTTTTCTTACTTTACTTGCTTCACTTTTCAAAATACTCATTACTTTCAAAGCATACTCCTTAAAACTGAAATTCTATCTTCTTTTCTTACTTTCTTGTTCACTTTTCAAAATACTCATTACTTCTCAAAGCATACTTCTTAAAACTGAAATTCTTTCTTTTTTTCTTACTTTACTTCTTCACTTTTCAAAATACTCATTACTTCTCCAAGCAGACTCCTTAAAACTGAAATTCTATCTTCTTTTCTTACTTTACTTCTTCACTTTTCTAAATACTTAATAATTCAAAAAGCATACTTCTTAAAACTGAAATTCTATCTTCTTTTCTTACTTTACTTCTTCACTTTTCTAAATACTTATTACTTCTCAAAGCATACTCCTTAAAACGTAAACTCTTTCTTCTTTTCTTACTTTACTTCTTCACTTTTCTAAATACTTAATACTTTTCAAAGCATACTCCTTAAAACTGAAATTCTTTCTTCTTTTCTTACTTTACTTGCTTCACTTTTATAAATACTCATTACTTCTCAAAGCAGACTCCTTAAAACTGAAATTCTATCTTCTTTTCTTACTTTACTTCTTCACTTTTCAAAATACTTATTACTTCTCAAAGCAAACTCCTTAAAACTGAAATTCTTTCTTCTTTTCTTAGTTTACTTGCTTCACTTTTCAAAATACTCATTATTCTCAAAGCAGACTCCTTAAAACTGAAATTCTTTCTTTTTTTCTTACTTTACTTCTTCACTTTTCGAAATACTTAATAATTCACAAAGCAAACTCCTTAAAACTGAAATTCTTTCTTCTTTTCTTACTTTACTTGCTTCACTTTTATAAATACTCATTACTTCTCAAAGCAGACTCCTTAAAACTGAAATTCTATCTTCTTTTCTTACTTTACTTCTTCACTTTTCAAAATACTTATTACTTCTCAAAGCAAACTCCTTAAAACTGAAATTCTTTCTTCTTTTCTTACTTTACTTCTTCACTTTTCAAAATACTCATTACTTCTCCAAGCAGACTCCTTAAAACGTAAACTCTTTCTTCTTTTCTTACTTTACTTCTTCACTTTTCAAAATACTTATTACTTCTCAAAGCATACTCCTTAAAACTGAAATTCTATCTTCTTTTCTTACTTTCTTGTTCACTTTTCAAAATATTCATTACTTCTCAAAGCAGACTCCTTAAAACTGAAATTCTATCTTCTTTTCTTACTTTACTTCTTCACTTTTCAAAATACTCATTACTTCTCAAAGCAGACTCCTTAAAACTGAAATTCTATCTTCTTTTCTTACTTTACTTCTTCACTTTTCAAAATACTCATTACTTCTCAAAGCAGACTCCTTAAAACTGAAATTCTTTCTTTTTTTCTTACTTTACTTCTTCACTTTTCAAAATACTCATTACTTCTCAAAGCAAACTCCTTAAAACTGAAATTCTATCTTCTTTTCTTACTTTACTTCTTCACTTTTCTAAATACTCAATACTTCAAAAAGCAGACTCCTTAAAACTGAAATTCTTTCTTTTTTTCTTACTTTACTTGCTTCACTTTTCAAAATACTTATTACTTCTCAAAGCAAACTCCTTAAAACTGAAATTCTTTCTTCTTTTCTTACTTTACTTGCTTCACTTTTATAAATACTCATTACTTCTCAAAGCAGACTCCTTAAAACTGAAATTCTATCTTCTTTTCTTACTTTACTTCTTCACTTTTCTAAATACTTATTACTTCTCAAAGCATACTCCTTAAAACGTAAACTCTTTCTTCTTTTCTTACTTTACTTCTTCACTTTTCTAAATACTTAATACTTTTCAAAGCATACTCCTTAAAACTGAAATTCTTTCTTTTTTTCTTACTTTACTTCTTCACTTTTCAAAATACTCATTACTTCTCAAAGCAGACTCCTTAAAACTGAAATTATTTCTTTTTTTCTTACTTTACTTCTTCACTTTTCTAAATACTTAATAATTCAAAAAGCATACTTCTTAAAACTGAAATTCTTTCTTTTTTTCTTAGTTTACTTGCTTCACTTTTCAAAATACTCATTACTTCTCAAAGCAGACTCCTTAAAACTGAAATTATTTCTTCTTTTCTTACTTTACTTCTTCACTTTTCAAAATACTTATTACTTCTCAAAGCATACTCCTTAAAACGTAAACTCTTTCTTCTTTTCTTACTTTACTTCTTCACTTTTCAAAATACTTATTACTTCTCAAAGCAAACTCCTTAAAACTGAAATTCTATCTTCTTTTCTTACTTTACTTCTTCACTTTTATAAATACTCATTACTTCTCAAAGCAGACTCCTTAAAACTGAAATTCTTTCTTCTTTTCTTACTTTACTTCTTCACTTTTCAAAATACTCATTTCTTCTCAAAGCAGACTCCTTAAAACTGAAATTCTTTCTTTTTTTCTTAGTTTACTTGCTTCACTTTTCTAAATATTCATTACTTCTCAAAGCATACTCCTTAAAACTGAAATTCTATCTTCTTTTCTTACTTTACTTCTTCACTTTTCAAAATACTCATTTCTTCTCAAAGCAGACTCCTTAAAACTGAAATTCTATCTTCTTTTCTTACTTTACTTCTTCACTTTTCAAAATACTCATTACTTCTCAAAGCAGACTCCTTAAAACTGAAATTCTATCTTCTTTTCTTACTTTACTTCTTCACTTTTCAAAATACTCATTACTTCTCCAAGCAGACTCCTTAAAACTGAAATTCTATCTTCTTTTCTTACTTTACTTCTTCACTTTTCAAAATACTCATTACTTCTCAAAGCAGACTCCTTAAAACTGAAATTCTATCTTCTTTTCTTACTTTACTTCTTCACTTTTCTAAATACTTAATACTTTTCAAAGCATACTCCTTAAAACTGAAATTCTATCTTCTTTTCTTACTTTACTTCTTCACTTTTCAAAATACTCATTACTTCTCAAAGCAGACTCCTTAAAACTGAAATTCTATCTTCTTTTCTTACTTTACTTCTTCACTTTTCAAAATACTCATTACTTCTCAAAGCAGACTCCTTAAAACTGAAATTCTTTCTTCTTTTCTTACTTTACTTCTTCACTTTTATAAATACTCATTAATTCTCAAAGCAGACTCCTTAAAACTGAAATTCTATCTTCTTTTCTTACTTTACTTCTTCACTTTTATAAATACTCATTACTTCTCTAAGCAGACTCCTTAAAACTGAAATTCTTTCTTTTTTTCTTACTTTACTTCTTCACTTTTCAAAATACTTATTACTTCTCAAAGCAAACTCCTTAAAACTGAAATTCTTTCTTTTTTTCTTACTTTACTTCTTCACTTTTCTAAATACTTAATACTTCTCAAGGCATACTACTTAAAACTGAAATTCCATATTCTTTTCTTACTTTACTTCTTCACTTTTCAAAATACTTATTACTTCTCAAAGCAAACTCCTTAAAACTGAAATTCCATCTTCTTTTCTTACTCTACTTCTTCACTTTTCTAAATACTTAATACTTCTCAAAGCATACTCCTTAAAACTGAAATTCTATCTTCTTTTCTTACTCTACTTCTTCACTTTTCTAAATACTTAATACTTCTCAAAGCATACTCCTTAAAACTGAAATTCTATCTTCTTTTCTTACTTTACTTCTTCACTTTTCAAAATACTCATTACTTCTCTAAGCAGACTCCTTAAAACTGAAATTCTATCTTCTTTTCTTACTTTACTTCTTCACTTTTCAAAATACTCATTACTTCTCCAAGCAGACTCCTTAAAACGTAAACTCTTTCTTCTTTTCTTACTTTACTTCTTCACTTTTCAAAATACTTATTACTTCTCAAAGCATACTCCTTAAAACTGAAATTCTATCTTCTTTTCTTACTTTCTTGTTCACTTTTATGAATATTCATTACTTCTCAAAGCAGACTCCTTAAAACTGAAATTCATTCTTTTTTTCTTACTTTACTTGCTTCACTTTTCTAAATACTTAATACTTTTCAAAGCAGACTCCTTAAAACTGAAATTCTATCTTCTTTTCTTACTTTACTTCTTCACTTTTCTAAATACTTAATACTTCTCAAAGCAAACTCCTTAAAACTGAAATTCTATCTTCTTTTCTTACTTTACTTCTTCACTTTTCTAAATACTTATTACTTCTCAAAGCATACTCCTTAAAACGTAAACTCTTTCTTCTTTTCTTACTTTACTTCTTCACTTTTCTAAATACTTAATACTTTTCAAAGCATACTCCTTAAAACTGAAATTCTTTCTTTTTTTCTTACTTTACTTCTTCACTTTTCAAAATACTCATTACTTCTCAAAGCAGACTCCTTAAAACTGAAATTATTTCTTTTTTTCTTACTTTACTTCTTCACTTTTCTAAATACTTAATAATTCAAAAAGCATACTTCTTAAAACTGAAATTCTTTCTTTTTTTCTTAGTTTACTTGCTTCACTTTTCAAAATACTCATTATTCTCAAAGCAGACTCCTTAAAACTGAAATTCTTTCTTTTTTTCTTACTTTACTTCTTCACTTTTCGAAATACTTAATAATTCACAAAGCAAACTCCTTAAAACTGAAATTCTTTCTTCTTTTCTTACTTTACTTGCTTCACTTTTATAAATACTCATTACTTCTCAAAGCAGACTCCTTAAAACTGAAATTCTATCTTTTTTTCTTACTTTACTTCTTCACTTTTCTAAATACTTAATACTTCTCAAGGCATACTACTTAAAACTGAAATTCCATATTCTTTTCTTACTTTACTTCTTCACTTTTCAAAATACTTATTACTTCTCAAAGCAAACTCCTTAAAACGTAAACTCTTTCTTCTTTTCTTACTTTACTTCTTCACTTTTCTAAATACTTAATACTTTTAAAAGCATACTCCTTAAAACTGAAATTCTATCTTTTTTTCTTACTTTCTTGTTCACTTTTATAAATATTCATTACTTCTCAAAGCAGACTCCTTAAAACTGAAATTCTATCTTCTTTTCTTACTTTACTTCTTCACTTTTCAAAATACTCATTACTTCTCAAAGCATACTCCTTAAAACAGAAATTCTTTCTTTTTTTCTTACTTTCTTGTTCACTTTTCAAAATACTCATTACTTCTCCAAGCAGACTCCTTAAAACTGAAATTCTATCTTCTTTTCTTACTTTACTTGCTTCACTTTTCAAAATACTCATTACTTCTCAAAGCATACTCCTTAAAACTGAAATTCTTTCTTCTTTTCTTACTTTACTTCTTCACTTTTCTAAATACTTAATAATTCAAAAAGCATACTCCTTAAAACTGAAATTCTTTCTTTTTTTCTTAGTTTACTTGCTTCACTTTTCAAAATACTTAATAATTCACAAAGCAAACTCCTTAAAACTGAAATTCTTTCTTCTTTTCTTACTTTACTTGCTTCACTTTTATAAATACTCATTACTTCTCAAAGCATACTCCTTAAAACTGAAATTCTTTCTTCTTTTCTTACTTTACTTCTTCACTTTTCTAAATACTTAATAATTCAAAAAGCATACTCCTTAAAACTGAAATTCTTTCTTTTTTTCTTAGTTTACTTGCTTCACTTTTCAAAATACTTAATAATTCACAAAGCAAACTCCTTAAAACTGAAATTCTTTCTTCTTTTCTTACTTTACTTGCTTCACTTTTATAAATACTCATTACTTCTCAAAGCAGACTCCTTAAAACTGAAATTCTATCTTCTTTTCTTACTTTACTTCTTCACTTTTCAAAATACTTAATAATTCAAAAAGCATACTCCTTAAAACTGAAATTCTTTCTTTTTTTCTTAGTTTACTTGCTTCACTTTTCAAAATACTTAATAATTCACAAAGCAAACTCCTTAAAACTGAAATTCTTTCTTCTTTTCTTACTTTACTTGCTTCACTTTTCAAAATACTCATTACTTCTCAAAGCAGACTCCTTAAAACTGAAATTCTTTCTTCTTTTCTTACTTTACTTCTTCACTTTTCTAAATACTTAATAATTCAAAAAGCATACTCCTTAAAACTGAAATTCTTTCTTTTTTTCTTAGTTTACTTGCTTCACTTTTCAAAATACTTAATAATTCACAAAGCAAACTCCTTAAAACTGAAATTCTTTCTTCTTTTCTTACTTTACTTGCTTCACTTTTATAAATACTCATTACTTCTCAAAGCAGACTCCTTAAAACTGAAATTCTATCTTCTTTTCTTACTTTACTTCTTCACTTTTCTAAATACTTAATACTTTTCAAAGCATACTCCTTAAAACTGAAATTCTTTCTTTTTTTCTTAGTTTACTTGCTTCACTTTTCAAAATACTTAATAATTCACAAAGCAAACTCCTTAAAACTGAAATTCTTTCTTCTTTTCTTACTTTACTTGCTTCACTTTTCAAAATACTCATTACTTCTCAAAGCAGACTCCTTAAAACTGAAATTCTTTCTTCTTTTCTTACTTTACTTCTTCACTTTTCTAAATACTTAATAATTCAAAAAGCATACTCCTTAAAACTGAAATTCTTTCTTTTTTTCTTAGTTTACTTGCTTCACTTTTCAAAATACTTAATAATTCACAAAGCAAACTCCTTAAAACTGAAATTCTTTCTTCTTTTCTTACTTTACTTGCTTCACTTTTATAAATACTCATTACTTCTCAAAGCATACTCCTTAAAACGTAAACTCTTTCTTCTTTTCTTACTTTACTTCTTCACTTTTCTAAATACTTAATACTTTTCAAAGCATACTCCTTAAAACTGAAATTCTTTCT
>CAMPDV010006777.1:0-18652 GCA_946699065.1 Loxodes magnus
GTACAGAAGTAAAGTAAGAAAAGAAGATAGAATTTCAGTGTTAAGGAGTATGCTTTGAGAAGTAATAAGTATTTAGAAAAGTACAGAAGTAAAGTAAGAAAAGAATATCTAATGATAAGTATTCGTAGCAAGCACTAAAATATAATTTAGAATATCCAAAATGTTAGTAATAATATAATAATTACGAATCTGTATTCGGTTTGTTAAGATATGCTTGTAGATGAAAGTTAGCATTAGAAAAGTGAAGAAGTTAAGTAAGAAAAGAAGATAGAATTTCAGTTTTAAGGAGTATGCTTTGAGAAGTAATAAGTATTTAGAAAAGTACAGAAGTAAAGTAAGAAAAGAATATCTAATGATAAGTATTCGTAGCAAGCACTAAAATATAATTTAGAATATCCAAAATGTTAGTAATAATATAATAATTACGAATCTGTATTCGGTTTGTTAAGATATGCTTGTAGATGAAAGTTAGCATTAGAAAAGTGAAGAAGTTAAGTAAGAAAAGAAGATAGAATTTCAGTTTTAAGGAGTATGCTTTGAGAAGTAATAAGTATTTAGAAAAGTACAGAAGTAAAGTAAGAAAAGAAGATAGAATTTCAGTGTTAAGGAGTATGCTTTGAGAAGTAATAAGTATTTAGAAAAGTGAATAAGTAAAGTAAGAAAAGAATATCTAATGATAAGTATTCGTAGCAAGCACTAAAATATAATTTAGAATATCCAAAATGTTAGTAATAATATAATAATTACGAATCTGTATTCGGTTTGTTAAGATATGCTTGTAGATGAAAGTTAGCATTAGAAAAGTGAAGAAGTTAAGTAAGAAAAGAAGATAGAATTTCAGTTTTAAGGAGTATGCTTTGAGAAGTAATAAGTATTTAGAAAAGTACAGAAGTAAAGTAAGAAAAGAAGATAGAATTTCAGTGTTAAGGAGTATGCTTTGAGAAGTAATAAGTATTTAGAAAAGTACAGAAGTAAAGTAAGAAAAGAAGATAGAATTTCAGTGTTAAGGAGTATGCTTTGAGAAGTAATAAGTATTTAGAAAAGTGAATAAGTAAAGTAAGAAAAGAATATCTAATGATAAGTATTCGTAGCAAGCACTAAAATATAATTTAGAATATCCAAAATGTTAGTAATAATATAATAATTACGAATCTGTATTCGGTTTGTTAAGATATGCTTGTAGATGAAAGTTAGCATTAGAAAAGTGAAGAAGTTAAGTAAGAAAAGAAGATAGAATTTCAGTTTTAAGGAGTATGCTTTGAGAAGTAATAAGTATTTAGAAAAGTACAGAAGTAAAGTAAGAAAAGAAGATAGAATTTCAGTGTTAAGGAGTATGCTTTGAGAAGTAATAAGTATTTAGAAAAGTACAGAAGTAAAGTAAGAAAAGAATATCTAATGATAAGTATTCGTAGCAAGCACTAAAATATAATTTAGAATATCCAAAATGTTAGTAATAATATAATAATTACGAATCTGTATTCGGTTTGTTAAGATATGCTTGTAGATGAAAGTTAGCATTAGAAAAGTGAAGAAGTTAAGTAAGAAAAGAAGATAGAATTTCAGTTTTAAGGAGTATGCTTTGAGAAGTAATAAGTATTTAGAAAAGTACAGAAGTAAAGTAAGAAAAGAATATCTAATGATAAGTATTCGTAGCAAGCACTAAAATATAATTTAGAATATCCAAAATGTTAGTAATAATATAATAATTACGAATCTGTATTCGGTTTGTTAAGATATGCTTGTAGATGAAAGTTAGCATTAGAAAAGTGAAGAAGTTAAGTAAGAAAAGAAGATAGAATTTCAGTTTTAAGGAGTATGCTTTGAGAAGTAATAAGTATTTAGAAAAGTACAGAAGTAAAGTAAGAAAAGAAGATAGAATTTCAGTGTTAAGGAGTATGCTTTGAGAAGTAATAAGTATTTAGAAAAGTGAATAAGTAAAGTAAGAAAAGAATATCTAATGATAAGTATTCGTAGCAAGCACTAAAATATAATTTAGAATATCCAAAATGTTAGTAATAATATAATAATTACGAATCTGTATTCGGTTTGTTAAGATATGCTTGTAGATGAAAGTTAGCATTAGAAAAGTGAAGAAGTTAAGTAAGAAAAGAAGATAGAATTTCAGTTTTAAGGAGTATGCTTTGAGAAGTAATAAGTATTTAGAAAAGTACAGAAGTAAAGTAAGAAAAGAAGATAGAATTTCAGTGTTAAGGAGTATGCTTTGAGAAGTAATAAGTATTTAGAAAAGTGAATAAGTAAAGTAAGAAAAGAATATCTAATGATAAGTATTCGTAGCAAGCACTAAAATATAATTTAGAATATCCAAAATGTTAGTAATAATATAATAATTACGAATCTGTATTCGGTTTGTTAAGATATGCTTGTAGATGAAAGTTAGCATTAGAAAAGTGAAGAAGTTAAGTAAGAAAAGAAGATAGAATTTCAGTTTTAAGGAGTATGCTTTGAGAAGTAATAAGTATTTAGAAAAGTACAGAAGTAAAGTAAGAAAAGAAGATAGAATTTCAGTGTTAAGGAGTATGCTTTGAGAAGTAATAAGTATTTAGAAAAGTGAATAAGTAAAGTAAGAAAAGAATATCTAATGATAAGTATTCGTAGCAAGCACTAAAATATAATTTAGAATATCCAAAATGTTAGTAATAATATAATAATTACGAATCTGTATTCGGTTTGTTAAGATATGCTTGTAGATGAAAGTTAGCATTAGAAAAGTGAAGAAGTTAAGTAAGAAAAGAAGATAGAATTTCAGTTTTAAGGAGTATGCTTTGAGAAGTAATAAGTATTTAGAAAAGTACAGAAGTAAAGTAAGAAAAGAAGATAGAATTTCAGTGTTAAGGAGTATGCTTTGAGAAGTAATAAGTATTTAGAAAAGTGAATAAGTAAAGTAAGAAAAGAATATCTAATGATAAGTATTCGTAGCAAGCACTAAAATATAATTTAGAATATCCAAAATGTTAGTAATAATATAATAATTACGAATCTGTATTCGGTTTGTTAAGATATGCTTGTAGATGAAAGTTAGCATTAGAAAAGTGAAGAAGTTAAGTAAGAAAAGAAGATAGAATTTCAGTTTTAAGGAGTATGCTTTGAGAAGTAATAAGTATTTAGAAAAGTACAGAAGTAAAGTAAGAAAAGAAGATAGAATTTCAGTGTTAAGGAGTATGCTTTGAGAAGTAATAAGTATTTAGAAAAGTGAATAAGTAAAGTAAGAAAAGAATATCTAATGATAAGTATTCGTAGCAAGCACTAAAATATAATTTAGAATATCCAAAATGTTAGTAATAATATAATAATTACGAATCTGTATTCGGTTTGTTAAGATATGCTTGTAGATGAAAGTTAGCATTAGAAAAGTGAAGAAGTTAAGTAAGAAAAGAAGATAGAATTTCAGTTTTAAGGAGTATGCTTTGAGAAGTAATAAGTATTTAGAAAAGTACAGAAGTAAAGTAAGAAAAGAAGATAGAATTTCAGTGTTAAGGAGTATGCTTTGAGAAGTAATAAGTATTTAGAAAAGTGAATAAGTAAAGTAAGAAAAGAATATCTAATGATAAGTATTCGTAGCAAGCACTAAAATATAATTTAGAATATCCAAAATGTTAGTAATAATATAATAATTACGAATCTGTATTCGGTTTGTTAAGATATGCTTGTAGATGAAAGTTAGCATTAGAAAAGTGAAGAAGTTAAGTAAGAAAAGAAGATAGAATTTCAGTTTTAAGGAGTATGCTTTGAGAAGTAATAAGTATTTAGAAAAGTACAGAAGTAAAGTAAGAAAAGAAGATAGAATTTCAGTGTTAAGGAGTATGCTTTGAGAAGTAATAAGTATTTAGAAAAGTGAATAAGTAAAGTAAGAAAAGAATATCTAATGATAAGTATTCGTAGCAAGCACTAAAATATAATTTAGAATATCCAAAATGTTAGTAATAATATAATAATTACGAATCTGTATTCGGTTTGTTAAGATATGCTTGTAGATGAAAGTTAGCATTAGAAAAGTGAAGAAGTTAAGTAAGAAAAGAAGATAGAATTTCAGTTTTAAGGAGTATGCTTTGAGAAGTAATAAGTATTTAGAAAAGTACAGAAGTAAAGTAAGAAAAGAAGATAGAATTTCAGTGTTAAGGAGTATGCTTTGAGAAGTAATAAGTATTTAGAAAAGTGAATAAGTAAAGTAAGAAAAGAATATCTAATGATAAGTATTCGTAGCAAGCACTAAAATATAATTTAGAATATCCAAAATGTTAGTAATAATATAATAATTACGAATCTGTATTCGGTTTGTTAAGATATGCTTGTAGATGAAAGTTAGCATTAGAAAAGTGAAGAAGTTAAGTAAGAAAAGAAGATAGAATTTCAGTTTTAAGGAGTATGCTTTGAGAAGTAATAAGTATTTAGAAAAGTACAGAAGTAAAGTAAGAAAAGAAGATAGAATTTCAGTGTTAAGGAGTATGCTTTGAGAAGTAATAAGTATTTAGAAAAGTGAATAAGTAAAGTAAGAAAAGAATATCTAATGATAAGTATTCGTAGCAAGCACTAAAATATAATTTAGAATATCCAAAATGTTAGTAATAATATAATAATTACGAATCTGTATTCGGTTTGTTAAGATATGCTTGTAGATGAAAGTTAGCATTAGAAAAGTGAAGAAGTTAAGTAAGAAAAGAAGATAGAATTTCAGTTTTAAGGAGTATGCTTTGAGAAGTAATAAGTATTTAGAAAAGTACAGAAGTAAAGTAAGAAAAGAAGATAGAATTTCAGTGTTAAGGAGTATGCTTTGAGAAGTAATAAGTATTTAGAAAAGTACAGAAGTAAAGTAAGAAAAGAATATCTAATGATAAGTATTCGTAGCAAGCACTAAAATATAATTTAGAATATCCAAAATGTTAGTAATAATATAATAATTACGAATCTGTATTCGGTTTGTTAAGATATGCTTGTAGATGAAAGTTAGCATTAGAAAAGTGAAGAAGTTAAGTAAGAAAAGAAGATAGAATTTCAGTTTTAAGGAGTATGCTTTGAGAAGTAATAAGTATTTAGAAAAGTACAGAAGTAAAGTAAGAAAAGAAGATAGAATTTCAGTGTTAAGGAGTATGCTTTGAGAAGTAATAAGTATTTAGAAAAGTGAATAAGTAAAGTAAGAAAAGAATATCTAATGATAAGTATTCGTAGCAAGCACTAAAATATAATTTAGAATATCCAAAATGTTAGTAATAATATAATAATTACGAATCTGTATTCGGTTTGTTAAGATATGCTTGTAGATGAAAGTTAGCATTAGAAAAGTGAAGAAGTTAAGTAAGAAAAGAAGATAGAATTTCAGTTTTAAGGAGTATGCTTTGAGAAGTAATAAGTATTTAGAAAAGTACAGAAGTAAAGTAAGAAAAGAAGATAGAATTTCAGTGTTAAGGAGTATGCTTTGAGAAGTAATAAGTATTTAGAAAAGTGAATAAGTAAAGTAAGAAAAGAATATCTAATGATAAGTATTCGTAGCAAGCACTAAAATATAATTTAGAATATCCAAAATGTTAGTAATAATATAATAATTACGAATCTGTATTCGGTTTGTTAAGATATGCTTGTAGATGAAAGTTAGCATTAGAAAAGTGAAGAAGTTAAGTAAGAAAAGAAGATAGAATTTCAGTTTTAAGGAGTATGCTTTGAGAAGTAATAAGTATTTAGAAAAGTACAGAAGTAAAGTAAGAAAAGAAGATAGAATTTCAGTGTTAAGGAGTATGCTTTGAGAAGTAATAAGTATTTAGAAAAGTGAATAAGTAAAGTAAGAAAAGAATATCTAATGATAAGTATTCGTAGCAAGCACTAAAATATAATTTAGAATATCCAAAATGTTAGTAATAATATAATAATTACGAATCTGTATTCGGTTTGTTAAGATATGCTTGTAGATGAAAGTTAGCATTAGAAAAGTGAAGAAGTTAAGTAAGAAAAGAAGATAGAATTTCAGTTTTAAGGAGTATGCTTTGAGAAGTAATAAGTATTTAGAAAAGTACAGAAGTAAAGTAAGAAAAGAAGATAGAATTTCAGTGTTAAGGAGTATGCTTTGAGAAGTAATAAGTATTTAGAAAAGTGAATAAGTAAAGTAAGAAAAGAATATCTAATGATAAGTATTCGTAGCAAGCACTAAAATATAATTTAGAATATCCAAAATGTTAGTAATAATATAATAATTACGAATCTGTATTCGGTTTGTTAAGATATGCTTGTAGATGAAAGTTAGCATTAGAAAAGTGAAGAAGTTAAGTAAGAAAAGAAGATAGAATTTCAGTTTTAAGGAGTATGCTTTGAGAAGTAATAAGTATTTAGAAAAGTACAGAAGTAAAGTAAGAAAAGAAGATAGAATTTCAGTGTTAAGGAGTATGCTTTGAGAAGTAATAAGTATTTAGAAAAGTGAATAAGTAAAGTAAGAAAAGAATATCTAATGATAAGTATTCGTAGCAAGCACTAAAATATAATTTAGAATATCCAAAATGTTAGTAATAATATAATAATTACGAATCTGTATTCGGTTTGTTAAGATATGCTTGTAGATGAAAGTTAGCATTAGAAAAGTGAAGAAGTTAAGTAAGAAAAGAAGATAGAATTTCAGTTTTAAGGAGTATGCTTTGAGAAGTAATAAGTATTTAGAAAAGTACAGAAGTAAAGTAAGAAAAGAAGATAGAATTTCAGTGTTAAGGAGTATGCTTTGAGAAGTAATAAGTATTTAGAAAAGTACAGAAGTAAAGTAAGAAAAGAATATCTAATGATAAGTATTCGTAGCAAGCACTAAAATATAATTTAGAATATCCAAAATGTTAGTAATAATATAATAATTACGAATCTGTATTCGGTTTGTTAAGATATGCTTGTAGATGAAAGTTAGCATTAGAAAAGTACAGAAGTAAAGTAAGAAAAGAAGATAGAATTTCAGTGTTAAGGAGTATGCTTTGAGAAGTAATAAGTATTTAGAAAAGTGAATAAGTAAAGTAAGAAAAGAATATCTAATGATAAGTATTCGTAGCAAGCACTAAAATATAATTTAGAATATCCAAAATGTTAGTAATAATATAATAATTACGAATCTGTATTCGGTTTGTTAAGATATGCTTGTAGATGAAAGTTAGCATTAGAAAAGTGAAGAAGTTAAGTAAGAAAAGAAGATAGAATTTCAGTTTTAAGGAGTATGCTTTGAGAAGTAATAAGTATTTAGAAAAGTACAGAAGTAAAGTAAGAAAAGAAGATAGAATTTCAGTGTTAAGGAGTATGCTTTGAGAAGTAATAAGTATTTAGAAAAGTGAATAAGTAAAGTAAGAAAAGAATATCTAATGATAAGTATTCGTAGCAAGCACTAAAATATAATTTAGAATATCCAAAATGTTAGTAATAATATAATAATTACGAATCTGTATTCGGTTTGTTAAGATATGCTTGTAGATGAAAGTTAGCATTAGAAAAGTGAAGAAGTTAAGTAAGAAAAGAAGATAGAATTTCAGTTTTAAGGAGTATGCTTTGAGAAGTAATAAGTATTTAGAAAAGTACAGAAGTAAAGTAAGAAAAGAAGATAGAATTTCAGTGTTAAGGAGTATGCTTTGAGAAGTAATAAGTATTTAGAAAAGTGAATAAGTAAAGTAAGAAAAGAATATCTAATGATAAGTATTCGTAGCAAGCACTAAAATATAATTTAGAATATCCAAAATGTTAGTAATAATATAATAATTACGAATCTGTATTCGGTTTGTTAAGATATGCTTGTAGATGAAAGTTAGCATTAGAAAAGTGAAGAAGTTAAGTAAGAAAAGAAGATAGAATTTCAGTTTTAAGGAGTATGCTTTGAGAAGTAATAAGTATTTAGAAAAGTACAGAAGTAAAGTAAGAAAAGAAGATAGAATTTCAGTGTTAAGGAGTATGCTTTGAGAAGTAATAAGTATTTAGAAAAGTACAGAAGTAAAGTAAGAAAAGAATATCTAATGATAAGTATTCGTAGCAAGCACTAAAATATAATTTAGAATATCCAAAATGTTAGTAATAATATAATAATTACGAATCTGTATTCGGTTTGTTAAGATATGCTTGTAGATGAAAGTTAGCATTAGAAAAGTGAAGAAGTTAAGTAAGAAAAGAAGATAGAATTTCAGTTTTAAGGAGTATGCTTTGAGAAGTAATAAGTATTTAGAAAAGTACAGAAGTAAAGTAAGAAAAGAATATCTAATGATAAGTATTCGTAGCAAGCACTAAAATATAATTTAGAATATCCAAAATGTTAGTAATAATATAATAATTACGAATCTGTATTCGGTTTGTTAAGATATGCTTGTAGATGAAAGTTAGCATTAGAAAAGTGAAGAAGTTAAGTAAGAAAAGAAGATAGAATTTCAGTTTTAAGGAGTATGCTTTGAGAAGTAATAAGTATTTAGAAAAGTACAGAAGTAAAGTAAGAAAAGAATATCTAATGATAAGTATTCGTAGCAAGCACTAAAATATAATTTAGAATATCCAAAATGTTAGTAATAATATAATAATTACGAATCTGTATTCGGTTTGTTAAGATATGCTTGTAGATGAAAGTTAGCATTAGAAAAGTGAAGAAGTTAAGTAAGAAAAGAAGATAGAATTTCAGTTTTAAGGAGTATGCTTTGAGAAGTAATAAGTATTTAGAAAAGTACAGAAGTAAAGTAAGAAAAGAAGATAGAATTTCAGTGTTAAGGAGTATGCTTTGAGAAGTAATAAGTATTTAGAAAAGTGAATAAGTAAAGTAAGAAAAGAATATCTAATGATAAGTATTCGTAGCAAGCACTAAAATATAATTTAGAATATCCAAAATGTTAGTAATAATATAATAATTACGAATCTGTATTCGGTTTGTTAAGATATGCTTGTAGATGAAAGTTAGCATTAGAAAAGTGAAGAAGTTAAGTAAGAAAAGAAGATAGAATTTCAGTTTTAAGGAGTATGCTTTGAGAAGTAATAAGTATTTAGAAAAGTACAGAAGTAAAGTAAGAAAAGAAGATAGAATTTCAGTGTTAAGGAGTATGCTTTGAGAAGTAATAAGTATTTAGAAAAGTACAGAAGTAAAGTAAGAAAAGAATATCTAATGATAAGTATTCGTAGCAAGCACTAAAATATAATTTAGAATATCCAAAATGTTAGTAATAATATAATAATTACGAATCTGTATTCGGTTTGTTAAGATATGCTTGTAGATGAAAGTTAGCATTAGAAAAGTGAAGAAGTTAAGTAAGAAAAGAAGATAGAATTTCAGTTTTAAGGAGTATGCTTTGAGAAGTAATAAGTATTTAGAAAAGTACAGAAGTAAAGTAAGAAAAGAAGATAGAATTTCAGTGTTAAGGAGTATGCTTTGAGAAGTAATAAGTATTTAGAAAAGTACAGAAGTAAAGTAAGAAAAGAATATCTAATGATAAGTATTCGTAGCAAGCACTAAAATATAATTTAGAATATCCAAAATGTTAGTAATAATATAATAATTACGAATCTGTATTCGGTTTGTTAAGATATGCTTGTAGATGAAAGTTAGCATTAGAAAAGTGAAGAAGTTAAGTAAGAAAAGAAGATAGAATTTCAGTTTTAAGGAGTATGCTTTGAGAAGTAATAAGTATTTAGAAAAGTACAGAAGTAAAGTAAGAAAAGAATATCTAATGATAAGTATTCGTAGCAAGCACTAAAATATAATTTAGAATATCCAAAATGTTAGTAATAATATAATAATTACGAATCTGTATTCGGTTTGTTAAGATATGCTTGTAGATGAAAGTTAGCATTAGAAAAGTGAAGAAGTTAAGTAAGAAAAGAAGATAGAATTTCAGTTTTAAGGAGTATGCTTTGAGAAGTAATAAGTATTTAGAAAAGTACAGAAGTAAAGTAAGAAAAGAAGATAGAATTTCAGTGTTAAGGAGTATGCTTTGAGAAGTAATAAGTATTTAGAAAAGTGAATAAGTAAAGTAAGAAAAGAATATCTAATGATAAGTATTCGTAGCAAGCACTAAAATATAATTTAGAATATCCAAAATGTTAGTAATAATATAATAATTACGAATCTGTATTCGGTTTGTTAAGATATGCTTGTAGATGAAAGTTAGCATTAGAAAAGTGAAGAAGTTAAGTAAGAAAAGAAGATAGAATTTCAGTTTTAAGGAGTATGCTTTGAGAAGTAATAAGTATTTAGAAAAGTACAGAAGTAAAGTAAGAAAAGAAGATAGAATTTCAGTGTTAAGGAGTATGCTTTGAGAAGTAATAAGTATTTAGAAAAGTACAGAAGTAAAGTAAGAAAAGAATATCTAATGATAAGTATTCGTAGCAAGCACTAAAATATAATTTAGAATATCCAAAATGTTAGTAATAATATAATAATTACGAATCTGTATTCGGTTTGTTAAGATATGCTTGTAGATGAAAGTTAGCATTAGAAAAGTGAAGAAGTTAAGTAAGAAAAGAAGATAGAATTTCAGTTTTAAGGAGTATGCTTTGAGAAGTAATAAGTATTTAGAAAAGTACAGAAGTAAAGTAAGAAAAGAAGATAGAATTTCAGTGTTAAGGAGTATGCTTTGAGAAGTAATAAGTATTTAGAAAAGTGAATAAGTAAAGTAAGAAAAGAATATCTAATGATAAGTATTCGTAGCAAGCACTAAAATATAATTTAGAATATCCAAAATGTTAGTAATAATATAATAATTACGAATCTGTATTCGGTTTGTTAAGATATGCTTGTAGATGAAAGTTAGCATTAGAAAAGTGAAGAAGTTAAGTAAGAAAAGAAGATAGAATTTCAGTTTTAAGGAGTATGCTTTGAGAAGTAATAAGTATTTAGAAAAGTACAGAAGTAAAGTAAGAAAAGAAGATAGAATTTCAGTGTTAAGGAGTATGCTTTGAGAAGTAATAAGTATTTAGAAAAGTACAGAAGTAAAGTAAGAAAAGAATATCTAATGATAAGTATTCGTAGCAAGCACTAAAATATAATTTAGAATATCCAAAATGTTAGTAATAATATAATAATTACGAATCTGTATTCGGTTTGTTAAGATATGCTTGTAGATGAAAGTTAGCATTAGAAAAGTGAAGAAGTTAAGTAAGAAAAGAAGATAGAATTTCAGTTTTAAGGAGTATGCTTTGAGAAGTAATAAGTATTTAGAAAAGTACAGAAGTAAAGTAAGAAAAGAAGATAGAATTTCAGTGTTAAGGAGTATGCTTTGAGAAGTAATAAGTATTTAGAAAAGTGAATAAGTAAAGTAAGAAAAGAATATCTAATGATAAGTATTCGTAGCAAGCACTAAAATATAATTTAGAATATCCAAAATGTTAGTAATAATATAATAATTACGAATCTGTATTCGGTTTGTTAAGATATGCTTGTAGATGAAAGTTAGCATTAGAAAAGTGAAGAAGTTAAGTAAGAAAAGAAGATAGAATTTCAGTTTTAAGGAGTATGCTTTGAGAAGTAATAAGTATTTAGAAAAGTACAGAAGTAAAGTAAGAAAAGAAGATAGAATTTCAGTGTTAAGGAGTATGCTTTGAGAAGTAATAAGTATTTAGAAAAGTACAGAAGTAAAGTAAGAAAAGAATATCTAATGATAAGTATTCGTAGCAAGCACTAAAATATAATTTAGAATATCCAAAATGTTAGTAATAATATAATAATTACGAATCTGTATTCGGTTTGTTAAGATATGCTTGTAGATGAAAGTTAGCATTAGAAAAGTGAAGAAGTTAAGTAAGAAAAGAAGATAGAATTTCAGTTTTAAGGAGTATGCTTTGAGAAGTAATAAGTATTTAGAAAAGTACAGAAGTAAAGTAAGAAAAGAATATCTAATGATAAGTATTCGTAGCAAGCACTAAAATATAATTTAGAATATCCAAAATGTTAGTAATAATATAATAATTACGAATCTGTATTCGGTTTGTTAAGATATGCTTGTAGATGAAAGTTAGCATTAGAAAAGTGAAGAAGTTAAGTAAGAAAAGAAGATAGAATTTCAGTTTTAAGGAGTATGCTTTGAGAAGTAATAAGTATTTAGAAAAGTACAGAAGTAAAGTAAGAAAAGAAGATAGAATTTCAGTGTTAAGGAGTATGCTTTGAGAAGTAATAAGTATTTAGAAAAGTGAATAAGTAAAGTAAGAAAAGAATATCTAATGATAAGTATTCGTAGCAAGCACTAAAATATAATTTAGAATATCCAAAATGTTAGTAATAATATAATAATTACGAATCTGTATTCGGTTTGTTAAGATATGCTTGTAGATGAAAGTTAGCATTAGAAAAGTGAAGAAGTTAAGTAAGAAAAGAAGATAGAATTTCAGTTTTAAGGAGTATGCTTTGAGAAGTAATAAGTATTTAGAAAAGTACAGAAGTAAAGTAAGAAAAGAAGATAGAATTTCAGTGTTAAGGAGTATGCTTTGAGAAGTAATAAGTATTTAGAAAAGTACAGAAGTAAAGTAAGAAAAGAATATCTAATGATAAGTATTCGTAGCAAGCACTAAAATATAATTTAGAATATCCAAAATGTTAGTAATAATATAATAATTACGAATCTGTATTCGGTTTGTTAAGATATGCTTGTAGATGAAAGTTAGCATTAGAAAAGTGAAGAAGTTAAGTAAGAAAAGAAGATAGAATTTCAGTTTTAAGGAGTATGCTTTGAGAAGTAATAAGTATTTAGAAAAGTACAGAAGTAAAGTAAGAAAAGAAGATAGAATTTCAGTGTTAAGGAGTATGCTTTGAGAAGTAATAAGTATTTAGAAAAGTACAGAAGTAAAGTAAGAAAAGAATATCTAATGATAAGTATTCGTAGCAAGCACTAAAATATAATTTAGAATATCCAAAATGTTAGTAATAATATAATAATTACGAATCTGTATTCGGTTTGTTAAGATATGCTTGTAGATGAAAGTTAGCATTAGAAAAGTGAAGAAGTTAAGTAAGAAAAGAAGATAGAATTTCAGTTTTAAGGAGTATGCTTTGAGAAGTAATAAGTATTTAGAAAAGTACAGAAGTAAAGTAAGAAAAGAATATCTAATGATAAGTATTCGTAGCAAGCACTAAAATATAATTTAGAATATCCAAAATGTTAGTAATAATATAATAATTACGAATCTGTATTCGGTTTGTTAAGATATGCTTGTAGATGAAAGTTAGCATTAGAAAAGTGAAGAAGTTAAGTAAGAAAAGAAGATAGAATTTCAGTTTTAAGGAGTATGCTTTGAGAAGTAATAAAGTATTTAGAAAAGTACAGAAGTAAAGTAAGAAAAGAAGATAGAATTTCAGTGTTAAGGAGTATGCTTTGAGAAGTTATAAGTATTTAGAAAAGTGAATAAGTAAAGTAAGAAAAGAATATCTAATGATAAGTATTCGTAGCAAGCACTAAAATATAATTTAGAATATCCAACAATGTTAGTAATAATATAATAATTACGAATCTGTATTCGGTTTGTTAAGATATGCTTGTAGATGAAAGTTAGCATTAGAAAAGTGAAGAAGTTAAGTAAGAAAAGAAGATAGAATTTCAGTTTTAAGGAGTATGCTTTGAGAAGTAATAAGTATTTAGAAAAGTACAGAAGTAAAGTAAGAAAAGAAGATAGAATTTTCAGTGTTAAGGAGTATGCTTTGAGAAGTAATAAGTATTTAGAAAAAGTACAGAAGTAAAGTAAGAAAAGAATATCTAATGATAAGTATTCGTAGCAAGCACTAAAATATAATTTAGAATATCCAAAATGTTAGTAATAATATAATAATTACGAATCTGTATTCGGTTTGTTAAGATATGCTTGTAGATGAAAGTTAGCATTAGAAAAGTGAAGAAGTTAAGTAAGAAAAGAAGATAGAATTTCAGTTTTTAAGGAGTATGCTTTGAGAAGTAATAAGTATTTAGAAAAGTACAGAAGTAAAGTAAGAAAAGAAGATAGAATTTCAGTGTTAAGGAGTATGCTTTGAGAAGTAATAATGTATTTAGAAAAGTACAGAAGTAAAGTAAGAAAAGAATATCTAATGATAAGTATTCGTAGCAAGCACTAAAATATAATTTAGAATATCCAAAATGTTAGTAATAATATAATAATTACGAATCTGTATTCGGTTTGTTAAGATATGCTTGTAGATGAAAGTTAGCATTAGAAAAGTGAAGAAGTTAAGTAAGAAAAGAAGATAGAATTTCAGTTTTAAGGAGTATGCTTTGAGAAGTAATAAGTATTTAGAAAAGTACAGAAGTAAAGTAAGAAAAGAATATCTAATGATAAGTAATCGTAGCAAGCACTAAAATATAATTTAGAATATCCAAAATGTTAGTAATAATATAATAATTACGAATCTGTATTCGGTTTGTTAAGATATGCTTGTAGATGAAAGTTAGCATTAGAAAAGTGAAGAAGTTAAGTAAGAAAAGAAGATAGAATTTCAGTTTTAAGGAGTATGCTTTGAGAAGTAATAAGTATTTAGAAAAAGTACAGAAGTAAAGTAAGAAAAGAAGATAGAATTTCAGTGTTAAGGAGTATGCTTTGAGAAGTAATAAGTATTTAGAAAAGTGAATAAGTAAAGTAAGAAAAGAATATCTAATGATAAGTATTCGTAGCAAGCACTAAAATATAATTTAGAATATCCAAAATGTTAGTAATAATATAATAATTACGAATCTGTATTTCGGTTTGTTAAGATATGCTTGTAGATGAAAGTTAGCATTAGAAAAGTGAAGAAGTTAAGTAAGAAAAGAAGATTAGATATTTCAGTTTTAAGGAGTATGCTTTGAGAAGTATAAGTATTTAGAAAAGTACAGAAGTAAAGTAAGAAAAGAAGATAGAATTTCAGTGTTAAGGAGTATGCTTTGAGAAGTAATAAGTATTTAGAAAAGTACAGAAGTAAAGTAAGAAAAGAATATCTAATGATAAGTATTCGTAGCAAGCACTAAAAATATAATTTAGAATATCCAAAATGTTAGTAATAATATAATAATTACGAATCTGTATTCGGTTTGTTAAGATATGCTTGTAGATGAAAGTTAGCATTAGAAAAGTGAAGAAGTTAAGTAAGAAAAGAAGATAGAATTTCAGTTTTAAGGAGTATGCTTTGAGAAGTAATAAGTATTTAGAAAAGTACAGAAGTAAAGTAAGAAAAGAATATCTAATGATAAGTATTCGTAGCAAGCACTAAATATAATTTAGAATATCCAAAATGTTAGTAATAATATAATAATTACGAATCTGTATTCGGTTTGTTAAGATATGCTTGTAGATGAAAGTTAGCATTAGAAAAGTGAAGAAGTTAAGTAAGAAAAGAAGATAGAATTTCAGTTTTAAGGAGTATGCTTTGAGAAGTAATAAGTATTTAGAAAAGTACAGAAGTAAAGTAAGAAAAGAAGATAGAATTTCAGTGTTAAGGAGTATGCTTTGAGAAGTAATAAGTATTTAGAAAAGTGAATAAGTAAAGTAAGAAAAGAATATCTAATGATAAGTATTCGTAGCAAGCACTAAAATATAATTTAGAATATCCAAATGTTAGTAATAATATAATAATTACGAATCTGTATTCGGTTTGTTAAGATATGCTTGTAGATGAAAGTTAGCATTAGAAAAGTGAAGAAGTTAAGTAAGAAAAGAAGATAGAATTTCAGTTTTAAGGGAGTATGCTTTGAGAAGTAATAAGTATTTAGAAAAGTACAGAAGTAAAGTAAGAAAAGAAGATAGAATTTCAGTGTTAAGGAGTATGCTTTGAGAAGTAATAAGTATTTAGAAAAGTACAGAAGTAAAGTAAGAAAAGAATATCTAATGATAAGTATTCGTAGCAAGCACTAAAAATATAATTTAGAATATCCAAAATGTTAGTAATATAATATAATAATTACGAATCTGTATTCGGGTTGTTAAGATATGCTTGTAGATGAAAGTTAGCATTAGAAAAGTGAAGAAGTTAAGTAAGAAAAGAAGATAGAATTTCAGTTTTAAGGAGTATGCTTTGAGAAGTAATAAGTATTTAGAAAATGTACAGAAGTAAAGTAAGAAAAGAAGATAGAATTTCAGTGTTAAGGAGTATGCTTTGAGAAGTAATAAGTAATTAGAAAAGTGAATAAGTAAAGTAAGAAAAGAATATCTAATGATAAGTATTACGTAGCAAGCACTAAAATATAATTTAGAATATCCAAAATGTAGTAATAATATAATAATTACGAATCTGTATTCGGTTTGTTAAGATATGCTTGTAGATGAAAGTTAGCATTAGAAAAGTGAAGAAGTTAATGTAAGAAAAGAAGATAGAATTTCAGTTTTAAGGAGTATGCTTTGAGAAGTATTAAGTATTTAGAAAAGTACAGAAGTAAAGTAAGAAAAGAAGATAGAATTTCAGTGTTAAGGAGTATGCTTTGAGAAGTAATAAGTATTTAGAAAAGTACAGAAGTAAAGTAAGAAAAGAATATCTAATGATAAGTATTCGTAGCAAGCACTAAAATATAATTTAGAATATCCCAAAATGTTAGTAATAATATAATAATTACGAATCTGTATTCGGTTTGTTAAGATATGCTTGTAGATGAAAGTTAGCATTAGAAAAGTGAAGAAAGTTAAGTAAGAAAAGAAGATAGAATTTCAGTTTTAAGGAGTATGCTTTGAGAAGTAATAAGTATTTAGAAAAGTACAGAAGTAAAGTAAGAAAAGAAGATAGAATTTCAGTGTTAAGGAGTATGCTTTGAGAAGTAATAAGTATTTAGGAAAAGTGAATAAGTAAAGTAAGAAAAGAATATCTAATGATAAGTATTCGTAGCAAGCACTAAAATATAATTTAGAATATCCAAAATGTTAGTAATAATATAATAATTACGAATCTGTATTCGGTTTTGTTAAGATATGCCTTGTAGATGAAAGTTAGCATTAGAAAAGTGAAGAAGTTAAGTAAGAAAAGAAGATAGAATTTCAGTTTTAAGGAGTATGCTTTGAGAAGTAATAAGTATTTAGAAAAGTACAGAAGTAAAGTAAGAAAAGAAGATAGAATTTCAGTGTTAAGGAGTATGCTTTGAGAAGTAATAAGTATTTAGAAAAGTACAGAAGTAAAGTAAGAAAAGAATATCTAATGATAAGTATTCGTAGCAAGCACTAAAATATAATTTAGAATATCCAAAATGTTAGTAATAATATAATAATTACGAATCTGTATTCGGTTTGTTAAGATATGCTTGTAGATGAAAGTTAGCATTAGAAAAGTGAAGAAGTTAAGTAAGAAAAGAAGATAGAATTTCAGTTTTAAGGAGTATGCTTTGAGAAGTAATAAGTATTTAGAAAAGTACAGAAGTAAAGTAAGAAAAGAATATCTAATGATAAGTATTCGTTAGCAAGCACTAAAATATAATTTAGAATATCCCAAAATGTTAGTAATAATATAATAATTACGAATCTGTATTCGGTTTGTTAAGATATGCTTGTAGATGAAAGTTAGCATTAGAAAAGTGAAGAAGTTAAGTAAGAAAAGAAGATAGAATTTCAGTTTTAAGGAGTATGCTTTGAGAAGTAATAAGTATTTAGAAAAGTACAGAAGTAAAGTAAGAAAAGAAGATAGAATTTCAGTGTTAAGGAGTATGCTTGAGAAGTAATAAGTATTTAGAAAAGTGAATAAGTAAAGTAAGAAAAGAATATCTAATGATAAGTATTCGTAGCAAGCACTAAAATATAATTTAGAATATCCAAAATGTTAGTAATAATATAATAATTACGAATCTGTATTCGGTTTGTTAAGATATGCTTGTAGATGAAAGTTAGCATTAGAAAAGTTGAAGAAGTATAAGTAAGAAAAGAAGATAGAATTTCAGTATTAAGGAGTATAGCTTTGAGAAGTAATAAGTATTTAGAAAAGTACAGAAGTAAAGTAAGAAAAGAAGATAGAATTTCAGTGTTAAGGAGTATGCTTTGAGAAGTAATAAGTATTTAGAAAAGTGAATAAGTAAAGTAAGAAAAGAATATCTAATGATAAGTATTCGTAGACAAGCACTAAAATATAATTTAGAATATCCAAAATGTTAGTAATAATATAATAATTACGAATCTGTATTCGGTTTGTTAAGATATGCTTGTAGATGAAAGTTAGCATTAGAAAAGTGAAGAAGTTAAGTAAGAAAAGAAGATAGAATTTCAGTTTTAAGGAGTATGCTTTGAGAAGTAATAAGTATTTAGAAAAGTACAGAAGTAAAGTAAGAAAAGAAGATAGAATTTCAGTGTTAAGGAGTATGCTTTGAGAAGTAATAAGTATTTAGAAAAGTGAATAAGTAAAGTAAGAAAAGAATATCTAATGATAAGTATTCGTAGCAAGCACTAAAATATAATTTAGAATATCCAAAATGTTAGTAATAATATAATAATTACGAATCTGTATTCGGTTTGTTAAGATATGCTTGTAGATGAAAGTTAGCATTAGAAAAGTGAAGAAGTTAAGTAAGAAAAGAAGATAGAATTTCAGTTTTAAGGAGTATGCTTTGAGAAGTAATAAGTATTTAGAAAAGTACAGAAGTAAAGTAAGAAAAGAAGATAGAATTTCAGTGTTAAGGAGTATGCTTTGAGAAGTAATAAGTATTTAGAAAAGTACAGAAGTAAAGTAAGAAAAGAATATCTAATGATAAGTATTCGTAGCAAGCACTAAAATATAATTTAGAATATCCAAAATGTTAGT
>CAMPDV010006778.1:0-16803 GCA_946699065.1 Loxodes magnus
GAATACGAAATTTTAATACCAGAGTGAGTTAACAAAGTATGAAAAATAGTTGTGTAATTTTTAAAGTAAAAAAAAACATAGTTTTATAAGTGTTTTGAAGTGAGAATACGAAATTTTAATACCAGAGTGAGTTAACAAAGTATGAAAAATAGTTGTGTAATTTTTAAAGTAAAAAAAAACATAGTTTTATAAGTGTTTTGAAGTGAGAATACGAAATTTTAATACCAGAGTGAGTTAACAAAGTATGAAAAATAGTTGTGTAATTTTTAAAGTAAAAAAAAACATAGTTTTTGATATGTTTTGAAGTGAGAATACGAAATTTTAGTACCATAGTGAGTTAACAAAGTATGAAAAATAGTTGTGTAATTTTTAAAGTAAAAAAAAACATAGTTTTATAAGTGTTTTGAAGTGAGAATACGAAATTTTAGTACCATAGTGAGTTAACAAAGTATGAAAAATAGTTGTGTAATTTTTAAAGTAAAAAAAAACATAGTTTTATAAGTGTTTTGAAGTGAGAATACGAAATTTTAGTACCATAGTGAGTTAACAAAGTATGAAAAATAGTTGTGTAATTTTTAAAGTAAAAAAAAACATAGTTTTTGATATGTTTTGAAGTGAGAATACGAAATTTTAGTACCATAGTGAGTTAACAAAGTATGAAAAATAGTTGTGTAATTTTTAAAGTAAAAAAAAACATAGTTTTATAAGTGTTTTGAAGTGAGAATACGAAATTTTAATACCAGAGTGAGTTAACAAAGTATGAAAAATAGTTGTGTAATTTTTAAAGTAAAAAAAAACATAGTTTTATAAGTGTTTTGAAGTGAGAATACGAAATTTTAATACCAGAGTGAGTTAACAAAGTATGAAAAATAGTTGTGTAATTTTTAAAGTAAAAAAAAACATAGTTTTATAAGTGTTTTGAAGTGAGAATACGAAATTTTAATACCAGAGTGAGTTAACAAAGTATGAAAAATAGTTGTGTAATTTTTAAAGTAAAAAAAAACATAGTTTTTGATATGTTTTGAAGTGAGAATACGAAATTTTAGTACCATAGTGAGTTAACAAAGTATGAAAAATAGTTGTGTAATTTTTAAAGTAAAAAAAAACATAGTTTTATAAGTGTTTTGAAGTGAGAATACGAAATTTTAGTACCATAGTGAGTTAACAAAGTATGAAAAATAGTTGTGTAATTTTTAAAGTAAAAAAAAACATAGTTTTATAAGTGTTTTGAAGTGAGAATACGAAATTTTAGTACCATAGTGAGTTAACAAAGTATGAAAAATAGTTGTGTAATTTTTAAAGTAAAAAAAAACATAGTTTTTGATATGTTTTGAAGTGAGAATACGAAATTTTAGTACCATAGTGAGTTAACAAAGTATGAAAAATAGTTGTGTAATTTTTAAAGTAAAAAAAAACATAGTTTTATAAGTGTTTTGAAGTGAGAATACGAAATTTTAATACCAGAGTGAGTTAACAAAGTATGAAAAATAGTTGTGTAATTTTTAAAGTAAAAAAAAACATAGTTTTTGATATGTTTTGAAGTGAGAATACGAAATTTTAATACCAGAGTGAGTTAACAAAGTATGAAAAATAGTTGTGTAATTTTTAAAGTAAAAAAAAACATAGTTTTATAAGTGTTTTGAAGTGAGAATACGAAATTTTAATACCAGAGTGAGTTAACAAAGTATGAAAAATAGTTGTGTAATTTTTAAAGTAAAAAAAAACATAGTTTTATAAGTGTTTTGAAGTGAGAATACGAAATTTTAGTACCATAGTGAGTTAACAAAGTATGAAAAATAGTTGTGTAATTTTTAAAGTAAAAAAAAACATAGTTTTATAAGTGTTTTGAAGTGAGAATACGAAATTTTAGTACCATAGTGAGTTAACAAAGTATGAAAAATAGTTGTGTAATTTTTAAAGTAAAAAAAAACATAGTTTTATAAGTGTTTTGAAGTGAGAATACGAAATTTTAATACCAGAGTGAGTTAACAAAGTATGAAAAATAGTTGTGTAATTTTTAAAGTAAAAAAAAACATAGTTTTATAAGTGTTTTGAAGTGAGAATACGAAATTTTAATACCAGAGTGAGTTAACAAAGTATGAAAAATAGTTGTGTAATTTTTAAAGTAAAAAAAAACATAGTTTTATAAGTGTTTTGAAGTGAGAATACGAAATTTTAATACCATAGTGAGTTAGCAAAGTATGAAAAATAGTTGTGTAATTTTTAAAGTAAAAAAAAACATAGTTTTATAAGTGTTTTGAAGTGAGAATACGAAATTTTAATACCAGAGTGAGTTAACAAAGTATGAAAAATAGTTGTGTAATTTTTAAAGTAAAAAAAAACATAGTTTTTGATATGTTTTGAAGTGAGAATACGAAATTTTAGTACCATAGTGAGTTAACAAAGTATGAAAAATAGTTGTGTAATTTTTAAAGTAAAAAAAAACATAGTTTTATAAGTGTTTTGAAGTGAGAATACGAAATTTTAATACCAGAGTGAGTTAACAAAGTATGAAAAATAGTTGTGTAATTTTTAAAGTAAAAAAAAACATAGTTTTATAAGTGTTTTGAAGTGAGAATACGAAATTTTAGTACCATAGTGAGTTAACAAAGTATGAAAAATAGTTGTGTAATTTTTAAAGTAAAAAAAAACATAGTTTTATAAGTGTTTTGAAGTGAGAATACGAAATTTTAGTACCATAGTGAGTTAACAAAGTATGAAAAATAGTTGTGTAATTTTTAAAGTAAAAAAAAACATAGTTTTATAAGTGTTTTGAAGTGAGAATACGAAATTTTAATACCAGAGTGAGTTAACAAAGTATGAAAAATAGTTGTGTAATTTTTAAAGTAAAAAAAAACATAGTTTTATAAGTGTTTTGAAGTGAGAATACGAAATTTTAATACCAGAGTGAGTTAACAAAGTATGAAAAATAGTTGTGTAATTTTTAAAGTAAAAAAAAACATAGTTTTATAAGTGTTTTGAAGTGAGAATACGAAATTTTAATACCATAGTGAGTTAGCAAAGTATGAAAAATAGTTGTGTAATTTTTAAAGTAAAAAAAAACATAGTTTTATAAGTGTTTTGAAGTGAGAATACGAAATTTTAATACCAGAGTGAGTTAACAAAGTATGAAAAATAGTTGTGTAATTTTTAAAGTAAAAAAAAACATAGTTTTTGATATGTTTTGAAGTGAGAATACGAAATTTTAGTACCATAGTGAGTTAACAAAGTATGAAAAATAGTTGTGTAATTTTTAAAGTAAAAAAAAACATAGTTTTATAAGTGTTTTGAAGTGAGAATACGAAATTTTAATACCAGAGTGAGTTAACAAAGTATGAAAAATAGTTGTGTAATTTTTAAAGTAAAAAAAAACATAGTTTTATAAGTGTTTTGAAGTGAGAATACGAAATTTTAATACCAGAGTGAGTTAACAAAGTATGAAAAATAGTTGTGTAATTTTTAAAGTAAAAAAAAACATAGTTTTATAAGTGTTTTGAAGTGAGAATACGAAATTTTAATACCAGATTGAGTTAACAAAGTATGAAAAATAGTTGTGTAATTTTTAAAGTAAAAAAAAACATAGTTTTTGATATGTTTTGAAGTGAGAATACGAAATTTTAGTACCATAGTGAGTTAACAAAGTATGAAAAATAGTTGTGTAATTTTTAAAGTAAAAAAAAACATAGTTTTATAAGTGTTTTGAAGTGAGAATACGAAATTTTAATACCAGAGTGAGTTAACAAAGTATGAAAAATAGTTGTGTAATTTTTAAAGTAAAAAAAAACATAGTTTTTGATATGTTTTGAAGTGAGAATACGAAATTTTAATACCAGAGTGAGTTAACAAAGTATGAAAAATAGTTGTGTAATTTTTAAAGTAAAAAAAAACATAGTTTTATAAGTGTTTTGAAGTGAGAATACGAAATTTTAATACCAGAGTGAGTTAACAAAGTATGAAAAATAGTTGTGTAATTTTTAAAGTAAAAAAAAACATAGTTTTATAAGTGTTTTGAAGTGAGAATACGAAATTTTAGTACCATAGTGAGTTAACAAAGTATGAAAAATAGTTGTGTAATTTTTAAAGTAAAAAAAAACATAGTTTTATAAGTGTTTTGAAGTGAGAATACGAAATTTTAGTACCATAGTGAGTTAACAAAGTATGAAAAATAGTTGTGTAATTTTTAAAGTAAAAAAAAACATAGTTTTATAAGTGTTTTGAAGTGAGAATACGAAATTTTAATACCAGAGTGAGTTAACAAAGTATGAAAAATAGTTGTGTAATTTTTAAAGTAAAAAAAAACATAGTTTTATAAGTGTTTTGAAGTGAGAATACGAAATTTTAATACCAGAGTGAGTTAACAAAGTATGAAAAATAGTTGTGTAATTTTTAAAGTAAAAAAAAACATAGTTTTATAAGTGTTTTGAAGTGAGAATACGAAATTTTAATACCATAGTGAGTTAGCAAAGTATGAAAAATAGTTGTGTAATTTTTAAAGTAAAAAAAAACATAGTTTTATAAGTGTTTTGAAGTGAGAATACGAAATTTTAATACCAGAGTGAGTTAACAAAGTATGAAAAATAGTTGTGTAATTTTTAAAGTAAAAAAAAACATAGTTTTTGATATGTTTTGAAGTGAGAATACGAAATTTTAGTACCATAGTGAGTTAACAAAGTATGAAAAATAGTTGTGTAATTTTTAAAGTAAAAAAAAACATAGTTTTATAAGTGTTTTGAAGTGAGAATACGAAATTTTAATACCAGAGTGAGTTAACAAAGTATGAAAAATAGTTGTGTAATTTTTAAAGTAAAAAAAAACATAGTTTTATAAGTGTTTTGAAGTGAGAATACGAAATTTTAATACCAGAGTGAGTTAACAAAGTATGAAAAATAGTTGTGTAATTTTTAAAGTAAAAAAAAACATAGTTTTATAAGTGTTTTGAAGTGAGAATACGAAATTTTAATACCAGAGTGAGTTAACAAAGTATGAAAAATAGTTGTGTAATTTTTAAAGTAAAAAAAAACATAGTTTTATAAGTGTTTTGAAGTGAGAATACGAAATTTTAATACCAGAGTGAGTTAACAAAGTATGAAAAATAGTTGTGTAATTTTTAAAGTAAAAAAAAACATAGTTTTATAAGTGTTTTGAAGTGAGAATACGAAATTTTAATACCAGATTGAGTTAACAAAGTATGAAAAATAGTTGTGTAATTTTTAAAGTAAAAAAAAACATAGTTTTATAAGTGTTTTGAAGTGAGAATACGAAATTTTAATACCAGATTGAGTTAACAAAGTATGAAAAATAGTTGTGTAATTTTTAAAGTAAAAAAAAACATAGTTTTATAAGTGTTTTGAAGTGAGAATACGAAATTTTAATACCAGATTGAGTTAACAAAGTATGAAAAATAGTTGTGTAATTTTTAAAGTAAAAAAAAACATAGTTTTATAAGTGTTTTGAAGTGAGAATACGAAATTTTAATACCAGAGTGAGTTAACAAAGTAAGAAAAATAGTTGTGTAATTTTTAAAGTAAAAAAAAACATAGTTTTATAAGTGTTTTGAAGTGAGAATACGAAATTTTAATACCAGAGTGAGTTAACAAAGTATGAAAAATAGTTGTGTAATTTTTAAAGTAAAAAAAAACATAGTTTTATAAGTGTTTTGAAGTGAGAATACGAAATTTTAATACCAGATTGAGTTAACAAAGTATGAAAAATAGTTGTGTAATTTTTAAAGTAAAAAAAAACATAGTTTTATAAGTGTTTTGAAGTGAGAATACGAAATTTTAATACCAGATTGAGTTAACAAAGTATGAAAAATAGTTGTGTAATTTTTAAAGTAAAAAAAAACATAGTTTTATAAGTGTTTTGAAGTGAGAATACGAAATTTTAATACCAGATTGAGTTAACAAAGTATGAAAAATAGTTGTGTAATTTTTAAAGTAAAAAAAAACATAGTTTTATAAGTGTTTTGAAGTGAGAATACGAAATTTTAATACCAGAGTGAGTTAACAAAGTAAGAAAAATAGTTGTGTAATTTTTAAAGTAAAAAAAAACATAGTTTTATAAGTGTTTTGAAGTGAGAATACGAAATTTTAGTACCATAGTGAGTTAACAAAGTATGAAAAATAGTTGTGTAATTTTTAAAGTAAAAAAAAACATAGTTTTATAAGTGTTTTGAAGTGAGAATACGAAATTTTAATACCAGAGTGAGTTAACAAAGTATGAAAAATAGTTGTGTAATTTTTAAAGTAAAAAAAAACATAGTTTTTGATATGTTTTGAAGTGAGAATACGAAATTTTAGTACCATAGTGAGTTAACAAAGTATGAAAAATAGTTGTGTAATTTTTAAAGTAAAAAAAAACATAGTTTTATAAGTGTTTTGAAGTGAGAATACGAAATTTTAGTACCATAGTGAGTTAACAAAGTATGAAAAATAGTTGTGTAATTTTTAAAGTAAAAAAAAACATAGTTTTATAAGTGTTTTGAAGTGAGAATACGAAATTTTAGTACCATAGTGAGTTAACAAAGTATGAAAAATAGTTGTGTAATTTTTAAAGTAAAAAAAAACATAGTTTTATAAGTGTTTTGAAGTGAGAATACGAAATTTTAATACCAGAGTGAGTTAACAAAGTATGAAAAATAGTTGTGTAATTTTTAAAGTAAAAAAAAACATAGTTTTATAAGTGTTTTGAAGTGAGAATACGAAATTTTAATACCAGAGTGAGTTAACAAAGTATGAAAAATAGTTGTGTAATTTTTAAAGTAAAAAAAAACATAGTTTTATAAGTGTTTTGAAGTGAGAATACGAAATTTTAATACCATAGTGAGTTAGCAAAGTATGAAAAATAGTTGTGTAATTTTTAAAGTAAAAAAAAACATAGTTTTATAAGTGTTTTGAAGTGAGAATACGAAATTTTAATACCAGAGTGAGTTAACAAAGTATGAAAAATAGTTGTGTAATTTTTAAAGTAAAAAAAAACATAGTTTTTGATATGTTTTGAAGTGAGAATACGAAATTTTAGTACCATAGTGAGTTAACAAAGTATGAAAAATAGTTGTGTAATTTTTAAAGTAAAAAAAAACATAGTTTTATAAGTGTTTTGAAGTGAGAATACGAAATTTTAATACCAGAGTGAGTTAACAAAGTATGAAAAATAGTTGTGTAATTTTTAAAGTAAAAAAAAACATAGTTTTATAAGTGTTTTGAAGTGAGAATACGAAATTTTAATACCAGAGTGAGTTAACAAAGTATGAAAAATAGTTGTGTAATTTTTAAAGTAAAAAAAAACATAGTTTTATAAGTGTTTTGAAGTGAGAATACGAAATTTTAATACCAGAGTGAGTTAACAAAGTATGAAAAATAGTTGTGTAATTTTTAAAGTAAAAAAAAACATAGTTTTATAAGTGTTTTGAAGTGAGAATACGAAATTTTAATACCAGAGTGAGTTAACAAAGTATGAAAAATAGTTGTGTAATTTTTAAAGTAAAAAAAAACATAGTTTTATAAGTGTTTTGAAGTGAGAATACGAAATTTTAATACCAGATTGAGTTAACAAAGTATGAAAAATAGTTGTGTAATTTTTAAAGTAAAAAAAAACATAGTTTTATAAGTGTTTTGAAGTGAGAATACGAAATTTTAATACCAGATTGAGTTAACAAAGTATGAAAAATAGTTGTGTAATTTTTAAAGTAAAAAAAAACATAGTTTTATAAGTGTTTTGAAGTGAGAATACGAAATTTTAATACCAGATTGAGTTAACAAAGTATGAAAAATAGTTGTGTAATTTTTAAAGTAAAAAAAAACATAGTTTTATAAGTGTTTTGAAGTGAGAATACGAAATTTTAATACCAGAGTGAGTTAACAAAGTAAGAAAAATAGTTGTGTAATTTTTAAAGTAAAAAAAAACATAGTTTTATAAGTGTTTTGAAGTGAGAATACGAAATTTTAGTACCATAGTGAGTTAACAAAGTATGAAAAATAGTTGTGTAATTTTTAAAGTAAAAAAAAACATAGTTTTATAAGTGTTTTGAAGTGAGAATACGAAATTTTAATACCAGAGTGAGTTAACAAAGTATGAAAAATAGTTGTGTAATTTTTAAAGTAAAAAAAAACATAGTTTTTGATATGTTTTGAAGTGAGAATACGAAATTTTAGTACCATAGTGAGTTAACAAAGTATGAAAAATAGTTGTGTAATTTTTAAAGTAAAAAAAAACATAGTTTTATAAGTGTTTTGAAGTGAGAATACGAAATTTTAATACCAGAGTGAGTTAACAAAGTATGAAAAATAGTTGTGTAATTTTTAAAGTAAAAAAAAACATAGTTTTTGATATGTTTTGAAGTGAGAATACGAAATTTTAATACCATAGTGAGTTAACAAAGTATGAAAAATAGTTGTGTAATTTTTAAAGTAAAAAAAAACATAGTTTTATAAGTGTTTTGAAGTGAGAATACGAAATTTTAATACCAGAGTGAGTTAACAAAGTATGAAAAATAGTTGTGTAATTTTTAAAGTAAAAAAAAACATAGTTTTTGATATGTTTTGAAGTGAGAATACGAAATTTTAATACCAGAGTGAGTTAACAAAGTATGAAAAATAGTTGTGTAATTTTTAAAGTAAAAAAAAACATAGTTTTATAAGTGTTTTGAAGTGAGAATACGAAATTTTAATACCAGAGTGAGTTAACAAAGTATGAAAAATAGTTGTGTAATTTTTAAAGTAAAAAAAAACATAGTTTTATAAGTGTTTTGAAGTGAGAATACGAAATTTTAATACCAGAGTGAGTTAACAAAGTATGAAAAATAGTTGTGTAATTTTTAAAGTAAAAAAAAACATAGTTTTATAAGTGTTTTGAAGTGAGAATACGAAATTTTAATACCAGAGTGAGTTAACAAAGTATGAAAAATAGTTGTGTAATTTTTAAAGTAAAAAAAAACATAGTTTTATAAGTGTTTTGAAGTGAGAATACGAAATTTTAATACCAGATTGAGTTAACAAAGTATGAAAAATAGTTGTGTAATTTTTAAAGTAAAAAAAAACATAGTTTTATAAGTGTTTTGAAGTGAGAATACGAAATTTTAATACCAGAGTGAGTTAACAAAGTATGAAAAATAGTTGTGTAATTTTTAAAGTAAAAAAAAACATAGTTTTATAAGTGTTTTGAAGTGAGAATACGAAATTTTAATACCAGAGTGAGTTAACAAAGTATGAAAAATAGTTGTGTAATTTTTAAAGTAAAAAAAAACATAGTTTTATAAGTGTTTTGAAGTGAGAATACGAAATTTTAATACCAGAGTGAGTTAACAAAGTATGAAAAATAGTTGTGTAATTTTTAAAGTAAAAAAAAACATAGTTTTATAAGTGTTTTGAAGTGAGAATACGAAATTTTAATACCAGAGTGAGTTAACAAAGTATGAAAAATAGTTGTGTAATTTTTAAAGTAAAAAAAAACATATTTTTATAAGTGTTTTGAAGTGAGAATACGAAATTTTAATACCAGAGTGAGTTAACAAAGTATGAAAAATAGTTGTGTAATTTTTAAAGTAAAAAAAAACATAGTTTTATAAGTGTTTTGAAGTGAGAATACGAAATTTTAATACCAGAGTGAGTTAACAAAGTATGAAAAATAGTTGTGTAATTTTTAAAGTAAAAAAAAACATAGTTTTTGATATGTTTTGAAGTGAGAATACGAAATTTTAATACCAGAGTGAGTTAACAAAGTATGAAAAATAGTTGTGTAATTTTTAAAGTAAAAAAAAACATAGTTTTATAAGTGTTTTGAAGTGAGAATACGAAATTTTAATACCATAGTGAGTTAACAAAGTATGAAAAATAGTTGTGTAATTTTTAAAGTAAAAAAAAACATAGTTTTATAAGTGTTTTGAAGTGAGAATACGAAATTTTAATACCAGAGTGAGTTAACAAAGTATGAAAAATAGTTGTGTAATTTTTAAAGTAAAAAAAAACATAGTTTTATAAGTGTTTTGAAGTGAGAATACGAAATTTTAATACCAGAGTGAGTTAACAAAGTATGAAAAATAGTTGTGTAATTTTTAAAGTAAAAAAAAACATAGTTTTATAAGTGTTTTGAAGTGAGAATACGAAATTTTAATACCAGAGTGAGTTAACAAAGTATGAAAAATAGTTGTGTAATTTTTAAAGTAAAAAAAAACATAGTTTTATAAGTGTTTTGAAGTGAGAATACGAAATTTTAATACCAGAGTGAGTTAACAAAGTATGAAAAATAGTTGTGTAATTTTTAAAGTAAAAAAAAACATATTTTTATAAGTGTTTTGAAGTGAGAATACGAAATTTTAATACCAGAGTGAGTTAACAAAGTATGAAAAATAGTTGTGTAATTTTTAAAGTAAAAAAAAACATAGTTTTATAAGTGTTTTGAAGTGAGAATACGAAATTTTAATACCAGATTGAGTTAACAAAGTATGAAAAATAGTTGTGTAATTTTTAAAGTAAAAAAAAACATAGTTTTATAAGTGTTTTGAAGTGAGAATACGAAATTTTAATACCAGATTGAGTTAACAAAGTATGAAAAATAGTTGTGTAATTTTTAAAGTAAAAAAAAACATAGTTTTATAAGTGTTTTGAAGTGAGAATACGAAATTTTAATACCAGAGTGAGTTAACAAAGTATGAAAAATAGTTGTGTAATTTTTAAAGTAAAAAAAAACATAGTTTTATAAGTGTTTTGAAGTGAGAATACGAAATTTTAATACCAGATTGAGTTAACAAAGTATGAAAAATAGTTGTGTAATTTTTAAAGTAAAAAAAAACATAGTTTTATAAGTGTTTTGAAGTGAGAATACGAAATTTTAATACCAGAGTGAGTTAACAAAGTAAGAAAAATAGTTGTGTAATTTTTAAAGTAAAAAAAAACATAGTTTTATAAGTGTTTTGAAGTGAGAATACGAAATTTTAGTACCATAGTGAGTTAACAAAGTATGAAAAATAGTTGTGTAATTTTTAAAGTAAAAAAAAACATAGTTTTATAAGTGTTTTGAAGTGAGAATACGAAATTTTAATACCAGAGTGAGTTAACAAAGTATGAAAAATAGTTGTGTAATTTTTAAAGTAAAAAAAAACATAGTTTTTGATATGTTTTGAAGTGAGAATACGAAATTTTAGTACCATAGTGAGTTAACAAAGTATGAAAAATAGTTGTGTAATTTTTAAAGTAAAAAAAAACATAGTTTTATAAGTGTTTTGAAGTGAGAATACGAAATTTTAATACCAGAGTGAGTTAACAAAGTATGAAAAATAGTTGTGTAATTTTTAAAGTAAAAAAAAACATAGTTTTTGATATGTTTTGAAGTGAGAATACGAAATTTTAATACCATAGTGAGTTAACAAAGTATGAAAAATAGTTGTGTAATTTTTAAAGTAAAAAAAAACATAGTTTTATAAGTGTTTTGAAGTGAGAATACGAAATTTTAATACCAGAGTGAGTTAACAAAGTATGAAAAATAGTTGTGTAATTTTTAAAGTAAAAAAAAACATAGTTTTTGATATGTTTTGAAGTGAGAATACGAAATTTTAATACCAGAGTGAGTTAACAAAGTATGAAAAATAGTTGTGTAATTTTTAAAGTAAAAAAAAACATAGTTTTATAAGTGTTTTGAAGTGAGAATACGAAATTTTAATACCAGAGTGAGTTAACAAAGTATGAAAAATAGTTGTGTAATTTTTAAAGTAAAAAAAAACATAGTTTTATAAGTGTTTTGAAGTGAGAATACGAAATTTTAATACCAGAGTGAGTTAACAAAGTATGAAAAATAGTTGTGTAATTTTTAAAGTAAAAAAAAAACATAGTTTTATAAGTGTTTTGAAGTGAGAATACGAAATTTTAATACCATAGTGAGTTAACAAAGTATGAAAAATAGTTGTGTAATTTTTAAAGTAAAAAAAAACATAGTTTTATAAGTGTTTTGAAGTGAGAATACGAAATTTTAATACCAGAGTGAGTTAACAAAGTATGAAAAATAGTTGTGTAATTTTTAAAGTAAAAAAAAACATAGTTTTATAAGTGTTTTGAAGTGAGAATACGAAATTTTAATACCAGAGTGAGTTAACAAAGTATGAAAAATAGTTGTGTAATTTTTAAAGTAAAAAAAAACATAGTTTTATAAGTGTTTTGAAGTGAGAATACGAAATTTTAATACCAGAGTGAGTTAACAAAGTATGAAAAATAGTTGTGTAATTTTTAAAGTAAAAAAAAACATAGTTTTATAAGTGTTTTGAAGTGAGAATACGAAATTTTAATACCAGAGTGAGTTAACAAAGTATGAAAAATAGTTGTGTAATTTTTAAAGTAAAAAAAAACATATTTTTATAAGTGTTTTGAAGTGAGAATACGAAATTTTAATACCAGAGTGAGTTAACAAAGTATGAAAAATAGTTGTGTAATTTTTAAAGTAAAAAAAAACATAGTTTTATAAGTGTTTTGAAGTGAGAATACGAAATTTTAATACCAGAGTGAGTTAACAAAGTATGAAAAATAGTTGTGTAATTTTTAAAGTAAAAAAAAACATAGTTTTTGATATGTTTTGAAGTGAGAATACGAAATTTTAATACCAGAGTGAGTTAACAAAGTATGAAAAATAGTTGTGTAATTTTTAAAGTAAAAAAAAACATAGTTTTATAAGTGTTTTGAAGTGAGAATACGAAATTTTAATACCATAGTGAGTTAACAAAGTATGAAAAATAGTTGTGTAATTTTTAAAGTAAAAAAAAACATAGTTTTATAAGTGTTTTGAAGTGAGAATACGAAATTTTAATACCAGAGTGAGTTAACAAAGTATGAAAAATAGTTGTGTAATTTTTAAAGTAAAAAAAAACATAGTTTTATAAGTGTTTTGAAGTGAGAATACGAAATTTTAATACCAGAGTGAGTTAACAAAGTATGAAAAATAGTTGTGTAATTTTTAAAGTAAAAAAAAAACATAGTTTTATAAGTGTTTTGAAGTGAGAATACGAAATTTTAATACCAGATTGAGTTAACAAAGTATGAAAAATAGTTGTGTAATTTTTAAAGTAAAAAAAAACATAGTTTTATAAGTGTTTTGAAGTGAGAATACGAAATTTTAATACCAGAGTGAGTTAACAAAGTAAGAAAAATAGTTGTGTAATTTTTAAAGTAAAAAAAAACATAGTTTTATAAGTGTTTTGAAGTGAGAATACGAAATTTTAGTACCATAGTGAGTTAACAAAGTATGAAAAATAGTTGTGTAATTTTTAAAGTAAAAAAAAACATAGTTTTATAAGTGTTTTGAAGTGAGAATACGAAATTTTAATACCAGAGTGAGTTAACAAAGTATGAAAAATAGTTGTGTAATTTTTAAAGTAAAAAAAAACATAGTTTTTGATATGTTTTGAAGTGAGAATACGAAATTTTAGTACCATAGTGAGTTAACAAAGTATGAAAAATAGTTGTGTAATTTTTAAAGTAAAAAAAAAACATAGTTTTATAAGTGTTTTGAAGTGAGAATACGAAATTTTAATACCAGAGTGAGTTAACAAAGTATGAAAAATAGTTGTGTAATTTTTAAAGTAAAAAAAAACATAGTTTTTGATATGTTTTGAAGTGAGAATACGAAATTTTAATACCATAGTGAGTTAACAAAGTATGAAAAATAGTTGTGTAATTTTTAAAGTAAAAAAAAACATAGTTTTATAAGTGTTTTGAAGTGAGAATACGAAATTTTAATACCAGAGTGAGTTAACAAAGTATGAAAAATAGTTGTGTAATTTTTAAAGTAAAAAAAAACATAGTTTTTGATATGTTTTGAAGTGAGAATACGAAATTTTAATACCAGAGTGAGTTAACAAAGTATGAAAAATAGTTGTGTAATTTTTAAAGTAAAAAAAAACATAGTTTTATAAGTGTTTTGAAGTGAGAATACGAAATTTTAATACCAGAGTGAGTTAACAAAGTATGAAAAATAGTTGTGTAATTTTTAAAGTAAAAAAAAACATAGTTTTATAAGTGTTTTGAAGTGAGAATACGAAATTTTAATACCAGAGTGAGTTAACAAAGTATGAAAAATAGTTGTGTAATTTTTAAAGTAAAAAAAAACATAGTTTTATAAGTGTTTTGAAGTGAGAATACGAAATTTTAATACCATAGTGAGTTAACAAAGTATGAAAAATAGTTGTGTAATTTTTAAAGTAAAAAAAAACATAGTTTTATAAGTGTTTTGAAGTGAGAATACGAAATTTTAATACCAGAGTGAGTTAACAAAGTATGAAAAATAGTTGTGTAATTTTTAAAGTAAAAAAAAACATAGTTTTATAAGTGTTTTGAAGTGAGAATACGAAATTTTAATACCAGAGTGAGTTAACAAAGTATGAAAAATAGTTGTGTAATTTTTAAAGTAAAAAAAAACATAGTTTTATAAGTGTTTTGAAGTGAGAATACGAAATTTTAATACCAGAGTGAGTTAACAAAGTATGAAAAATAGTTGTGTAATTTTTAAAGTAAAAAAAAACATAGTTTTATAAGTGTTTTGAAGTGAGAATACGAAATTTTAATACCAGAGTGAGTTAACAAAGTATGAAAAATAGTTGTGTAATTTTTAAAGTAAAAAAAAACATAGTTTTATAAGTGTTTTGAAGTGAGAATACGAAATTTTAATACCAGATTGAGTTAACAAAGTATGAAAAATAGTTGTGTAATTTTTAAAGTAAAAAAAAACATAGTTTTATAAGTGTTTTGAAGTGAGAATACGAAATTTTAATACCAGATTGAGTTAACAAAGTATGAAAAATAGTTGTGTAATTTTTAAAGTAAAAAAAAAACATAGTTTTATAAGTGTTTTGAAGTGAGAATACGAAATTTTAATACCAGAGTGAGTTAACAAAGTATGAAAAATAGTTGTGTAATTTTTAAAGTAAAAAAAAACATAGTTTTATAAGTGTTTTGAAGTGAGAATACGAAATTTTAATACCAGATTGAGTTAACAAAGTATGAAAAATAGTTGTGTAATTTTTAAAGTAAAAAAAAACATAGTTTTATAAGTGTTTTGAAGTGAGAATACGAAATTTTAATACCAGAGTGAGTTAACAAAGTAAGAAAAATAGTTGTGTAATTTTTAAAGTAAAAAAAAACATAGTTTTATAAGTGTTTTGAAGTGAGAATACGAAATTTTAGTACCATAGTGAGTTAACAAAGTATGAAAAATAGTTGTGTAATTTTTAAAGTAAAAAAAAACATAGTTTTATAAGTGTTTTGAAGTGAGAATACGAAATTTTAATACCAGAGTGAGTTAACAAAGTATGAAAAATAGTTGTGTAATTTTTAAAGTAAAAAAAAACATAGTTTTTGATATGTTTTGAAGTGAGAATACGAAATTTTAGTACCATAGTGAGTTAACAAAGTATGAAAAATAGTTGTGTAATTTTTAAAGTAAAAAAAAACATAGTTTTATAAGTGTTTTGAAGTGAGAATACGAAATTTTAATACCAGAGTGAGTTAACAAAGTATGAAAAATAGTTGTGTAATTTTTAAAGTAAAAAAAAACATAGTTTTTGATATGTTTTGAAGTGAGAATACGAAATTTTAATACCATAGTGAGTTAACAAAGTATGAAAAATAGTTGTGTAATTTTTAAAGTAAAAAAAAACATAGTTTTATAAGTGTTTTGAAGTGAGAATACGAAATTTTAATACCAGAGTGAGTTAACAAAGTATGAAAAATAGTTGTGTAATTTTTAAAGTAAAAAAAAACATAGTTTTTGATATGTTTTGAAGTGAGAATACGAAATTTTAATACCAGAGTGAGTTAACAAAGTATGAAAAATAGTTGTGTAATTTTTAAAGTAAAAAAAAACATAGTTTTATAAGTGTTTTGAAGTGAGAATACGAAATTTTAATACCAGAGTGAGTTAACAAAGTATGAAAAATAGTTGTGTAATTTTTAAAGTAAAAAAAAACATAGTTTTATAAGTGTTTTGAAGTGAGAATACGAAATTTTAATACCAGAGTGAGTTAACAAAGTATGAAAAATAGTTGTGTAATTTTTAAAGTAAAAAAAAACATAGTTTTATAAGTGTTTTGAAGTGAGAATACGAAATTTTAATACCATAGTGAGTTAACAAAGTATGAAAAATAGTTGTGTAATTTTTAAAGTAAAAAAAAACATAGTTTTATAAGTGTTTTGAAGTGAGAATACGAAATTTTAATACCAGAGTGAGTTAACAAAGTATGAAAAATAGTTGTGTAATTTTTAAAGTAAAAAAAAACATAGTTTTATAAGTGTTTTGAAGTGAGAATACGAAATTTTAATACCAGAGTGAGTTAACAAAGTATGAAAAATAGTTGTGTAATTTTTAAAGTAAAAAAAAACATAGTTTTATAAGTGTTTTGAAGTGAGAATACGAAATTTTAATACCAGAGTGAGTTAACAAAGTATGAAAAATAGTTGTGTAATTTTTAAAGTAAAAAAAAACATAGTTTTATAAGTGTTTTGAAGTGAGAATACGAAATTTTAATACCAGAGTGAGTTAACAAAGTATGAAAAATAGTTGTGTAATTTTTAAAGTAAAAAAAAAACATATTTTTATAAGTGTTTTGAAGTGAGAATACGAAATTTTAATACCAGAGTGAGTTAACAAAGTATGAAAAATAGTTGTGTAATTTTTAAAGTAAAAAAAAACATAGTTTTATAAGTGTTTTGAAGTGAGAATACGAAATTTTAATACCAGAGTGAGTTAACAAAGTATGAAAAATAGTTGTGTAATTTTTAAAGTAAAAAAAAACATAGTTTTATAAGTGTTTTGAAGTGAGAATACGAA
>CAMPDV010006779.1:0-18710 GCA_946699065.1 Loxodes magnus
ATGAGAAGTAATGAGTATTTCGAAAAGTGAAGAAGTAAAGTAAGAAATTAAAATCTAATGATAAGTTTTTGTAGCATGCATTAAGATATAAGTTAGAATATCCAAAATGTTAAATATATTGTCAGACACACGAATCTGTATTCGGTTTGTCAAGATATGCTTGTAGATGAAAGTTAGCCTATAGAAAAGTGAAGAAGTAAAGTAAGGAAAGAAGATAGAATTTCAGTTTTAAGGAGTATGCTATGAGAAGTAATGAGTATTTCGAAAAGTGAAGAAGTAAAGTAAGAAATTAAAATCTAATGATAAGTTTTTGTAGCATGCATTAAGATATAAGTTAGAATATCCAAAATGTTAAATATATTGTCAGACACACGAATCTGTATTCGGTTTGTCAAGATATGCTTGTAGATGAAAGTTAGCCTATAGAAAAGTGAAGAAGTAAAGTAAGGAAAGAAGATAGAATTTCAGTTTTAAGGAGTATGCTATGAGAAGTAATGAGTATTTCGAAAAGTGAAGAAGTAAAGTAAGAAATTAAAATCTAATGATAAGTTTTTGTAGCATGCATTAAGATATAAGTTAGAATATCCAAAATGTTAAATATATTGTCAGACACACGAATCTGTATTCGGTTTGTCAAGATATGCTTGTAGATGAAAGTTAGCCTATAGAAAAGTGAAGAAGTAAAGTAAGGAAAGAAGATAGAATTTCAGTTTTAAGGAGTATGCTATGAGAAGTAATGAGTATTTCGAAAAGTGAAGAAGTAAAGTAAGAAATTAAAATCTAATGATAAGTTTTTGTAGCATGCATTAAGATATAAGTTAGAATATCCAAAATGTTAAATATATTGTCAGACACACGAATCTGTATTCGGTTTGTCAAGATATGCTTGTAGATGAAAGTTAGCCTATAGAAAAGTGAAGAAGTAAAGTAAGGAAAGAAGATAGAATTTCAGTTTTAAGGAGTATGCTATGAGAAGTAATGAGTATTTCGAAAAGTGAAGAAGTAAAGTAAGAAATTAAAATCTAATGATAAGTTTTTGTAGCATGCATTAAGATATAAGTTAGAATATCCAAAATGTTAAATATATTGTCAGACACACGAATCTGTATTCGGTTTGTCAAGATATGCTTGTAGATGAAAGTTAGCCTATAGAAAAGTGAAGAAGTAAAGTAAGGAAAGAAGATAGAATTTCAGTTTTAAGGAGTATGCTATGAGAAGTAATGAGTATTTCGAAAAGTGAAGAAGTAAAGTAAGAAATTAAAATCTAATGATAAGTTTTTGTAGCATGCATTAAGATATAAGTTAGAATATCCAAAATGTTAAATATATTGTCAGACACACGAATCTGTATTCGGTTTGTCAAGATATGCTTGTAGATGAAAGTTAGCCTATAGAAAAGTGAAGAAGTAAAGTAAGGAAAGAAGATAGAATTTCAGTTTTAAGGAGTATGCTATGAGAAGTAATGAGTATTTCGAAAAGTGAAGAAGTAAAGTAAGAAATTAAAATCTAATGATAAGTTTTTGTAGCATGCATTAAGATATAAGTTAGAATATCCAAAATGTTAAATATATTGTCAGACACACGAATCTGTATTCGGTTTGTCAAGATATGCTTGTAGATGAAAGTTAGCCTATAGAAAAGTGAAGAAGTAAAGTAAGGAAAGAAGATAGAATTTCAGTTTTAAGGAGTATGCTATGAGAAGTAATGAGTATTTCGAAAAGTGAAGAAGTAAAGTAAGAAATTAAAATCTAATGATAAGTTTTTGTAGCATGCATTAAGATATAAGTTAGAATATCCAAAATGTTAAATATATTGTCAGACACACGAATCTGTATTCGGTTTGTCAAGATATGCTTGTAGATGAAAGTTAGCCTATAGAAAAGTGAAGAAGTAAAGTAAGGAAAGAAGATAGAATTTCAGTTTTAAGGAGTATGCTATGAGAAGTAATGAGTATTTCGAAAAGTGAAGAAGTAAAGTAAGAAATTAAAATCTAATGATAAGTTTTTGTAGCATGCATTAAGATATAAGTTAGAATATCCAAAATGTTAAATATATTGTCAGACACACGAATCTGTATTCGGTTTGTCAAGATATGCTTGTAGATGAAAGTTAGCCTATAGAAAAGTGAAGAAGTAAAGTAAGGAAAGAAGATAGAATTTCAGTTTTAAGGAGTATGCTATGAGAAGTAATGAGTATTTCGAAAAGTGAAGAAGTAAAGTAAGAAATTAAAATCTAATGATAAGTTTTTGTAGCATGCATTAAGATATAAGTTAGAATATCCAAAATGTTAAATATATTGTCAGACACACGAATCTGTATTCGGTTTGTCAAGATATGCTTGTAGATGAAAGTTAGCCTATAGAAAAGTGAAGAAGTAAAGTAAGGAAAGAAGATAGAATTTCAGTTTTAAGGAGTATGCTATGAGAAGTAATGAGTATTTCGAAAAGTGAAGAAGTAAAGTAAGAAATTAAAATCTAATGATAAGTTTTTGTAGCATGCATTAAGATATAAGTTAGAATATCCAAAATGTTAAATATATTGTCAGACACACGAATCTGTATTCGGTTTGTCAAGATATGCTTGTAGATGAATGTTAGCCTATAGAAAAGTGAAGAAGTAAAGTAAGGAAAGAAGATAGAATTTCAGTTTTAAGTAGTATGCTTTGAGAAGTAATAAGTATTTAGAAAAGTGAAGAAGTAAAGTAAGGAAAGAAGATAGAATTTCAGTTTTAAGTAGTATGCTTTGAGAAGTAATAAGTATTTAGAAAAGTGAAGAAGTAAAGTAAGGAAAGAAGATAGAATTTCAGTTTTAAGTAGTATGCTTTGAGAAGTAATAAGTATTTAGAAAAGTGAAGAAGTAAAGTAAGGAAAGAAGATAGAATTTCAGTTTTAAGTAGTATGCTTTGAGAAGTAATGAGTATTTAGAAAAGTGAAGAAGTAAAGTAAGGAAAGAAGATAGAATTTCAGTTTTAAGGAGTATGCTATGAGAAGTAATGAGTATTTCGAAAAGTGAAGAAGTAAAGTAAGAAATTAAAATCTAATGATAAGTTTTTATAGCATGCATTAAGATATAAGTTAGAATATCCAAAATGTTAAATATATTGTCAGACACACGAATCTGTATTCGGTTTGTCAAGATATGCTTGTAGATGAAAGTTAGCCTATAGAAAAGTGAAGAAGTAAAGTAAGGAAAGAAGATAGAATTTCAGTTTTAAGGAGTATGCTTTGAGAAGTAATGAGTATTTAGAAAAGTGAAGAAGTAAAGTAAGGAAAGAAGATAGAATTTCAGTTTTAAGGAGTATGCTATGAGAAGTAATGAGTATTTCGAAAAGTGAAGAAGTAAAGTAAGAAATTAAAATCTAATGATAAGTTTTTGTAGCATGCATTAAGATATAAGTTAGAATATCCAAAATGTTAAATATATTGTCAGACACACGAATCTGTATTCGGTTTGTCAAGATATGCTTGTAGATGAAAGTTAGCCTATAGAAAAGTGAAGAAGTAAAGTAAGGAAAGAAGATAGAATTTCAGTTTTAAGTAGTATGCTTTGAGAAGTAATAAGTATTTAGAAAAGTGAAGAAGTAAAGTAAGGAAAGAAGATAGAATTTCAGTTTTAAGTAGTATGCTTTGAGAAGTAATAAGTATTTAGAAAAGTGAAGAAGTAAAGTAAGGAAAGAAGATAGAATTTCAGTTTTAAGTAGTATGCTTTGAGAAGTAATAAGTATTTAGAAAAGTGAAGAAGTAAAGTAAGGAAAGAAGATAGAATTTCAGTTTTAAGTAGTATGCTTTGAGAAGTAATGAGTATTTAGAAAAGTGAAGAAGTAAAGTAAGGAAAGAAGATAGAATTTCAGTTTTAAGGAGTATGCTATGAGAAGTAATGAGTATTTCGAAAAGTGAAGAAGTAAAGTAATAAATTAAAATCTAATGATAAGTTTTTGTAGCATGCATTAAGATATAAGTTAGAATATCCAAAATGTTAAATATATTGTCAGACACACGAATCTGTATTCGGTTTGTCAAGATATGCTTGTAGATGAAAGTTAGCCTATAGAAAAGTGAAGAAGTAAAGTAAGGAAAGAAGATAGAATTTCAGTTTTAAGTAGTATGCTTTGAGAAGTAATAAGTATTTAGAAAAGTGAAGAAGTAAAGTAAGGAAAGAAGATAGAATTTCAGTTTTAAGTAGTATGCTTTGAGAAGTAATAAGTATTTAGAAAAGTGAAGAAGTAAAGTAAGGAAAGAAGATAGAATTTCAGTTTTAAGTAGTATGCTTTGAGAAGTAATAAGTATTTAGAAAAGTGAAGAAGTAAAGTAAGGAAAGAAGATAGAATTTCAGTTTTAAGTAGTATGCTTTGAGAAGTAATGAGTATTTAGAAAAGTGAAGAAGTAAAGTAAGGAAAGAAGATAGAATTTCAGTTTTAAGGAGTATGCTATGAGAAGTAATGAGTATTTCGAAAAGTGAAGAAGTAAAGTAATAAATTAAAATCTAATGATAAGTTTTTGTAGCATGCATTAAGATATAAGTTAGAATATCCAAAATGTTAAATATATTGTCAGACACACGAATCTGTATTCGGTTTGTCAAGATATGCTTGTAGATGAAAGTTAGCCTATAGAAAAGTGAAGAAGTAAAGTAAGGAAAGAAGATAGAATTTCAGTTTTAAGTAGTATGCTTTGAGAAGTAATAAGTATTTAGAAAAGTGAAGAAGTAAAGTAAGGAAAGAAGATAGAATTTCAGTTTTAAGTAGTATGCTTTGAGAAGTAATAAGTATTTAGAAAAGTGAAGAAGTAAAGTAAGGAAAGAAGATAGAATTTCAGTTTTAAGTAGTATGCTTTGAGAAGTAATAAGTATTTAGAAAAGTGAAGAAGTAAAGTAAGGAAAGAAGATAGAATTTCAGTTTTAAGTAGTATGCTTTGAGAAGTAATGAGTATTTAGAAAAGTGAAGAAGTAAAGTAAGGAAAGAAGATAGAATTTCAGTTTTAAGGAGTATGCTATGAGAAGTAATGAGTATTTCGAAAAGTGAAGAAGTAAAGTAATAAATTAAAATCTAATGATAAGTTTTTGTAGCATGCATTAAGATATAAGTTAGAATATCCAAAATGTTAAATATATTGTCAGACACACGAATCTGTATTCGGTTTGTCAAGATATGCTTGTAGATGAAAGTTAGCCTATAGAAAAGTGAAGAAGTAAAGTAAGGAAAGAAGATAGAATTTCAGTTTTAAGTAGTATGCTTTGAGAAGTAATAAGTATTTAGAAAAGTGAAGAAGTAAAGTAAGGAAAGAAGATAGAATTTCAGTTTTAAGTAGTATGCTTTGAGAAGTAATAAGTATTTAGAAAAGTGAAGAAGTAAAGTAAGGAAAGAAGATAGAATTTCAGTTTTAAGTAGTATGCTTTGAGAAGTAATAAGTATTTAGAAAAGTGAAGAAGTAAAGTAAGGAAAGAAGATAGAATTTCAGTTTTAAGTAGTATGCTTTGAGAAGTAATGAGTATTTAGAAAAGTGAAGAAGTAAAGTAAGGAAAGAAGATAGAATTTCAGTTTTAAGGAGTATGCTATGAGAAGTAATGAGTATTTCGAAAAGTGAAGAAGTAAAGTAATAAATTAAAATCTAATGATAAGTTTTTGTAGCATGCATTAAGATATAAGTTAGAATATCCAAAATGTTAAATATATTGTCAGACACACGAATCTGTATTCGGTTTGTCAAGATATGCTTGTAGATGAAAGTTAGCCTATAGAAAAGTGAAGAAGTAAAGTAAGGAAAGAAGATAGAATTTCAGTTTTAAGGAGTATGCTTTGAGAAGTAATGAGTATTTAGAAAAGTGAAGAAGTAAAGTAAGGAAAGAAGATAGAATTTCAGTTTTAAGGAGTATGCTATGAGAAGTAATGAGTATTTCGAAAAGTGAAGAAGTAAAGTAAGAAATTAAAATCTAATGATAAGTTTTTGTAGCATGCATTAAGATATAAGTTAGAATATCCAAAATGTTAAATATATTGTCAGACACACGAATCTGTATTCGGTTTGTCAAGATATGCTTGTAGATGAAAGTTAGCCTATAGAAAAGTGAAGAAGTAAAGTAAGGAAAGAAGATAGAATTTCAGTTTTAAGGAGTATGCTATGAGAAGTAATGAGTATTTCGAAAAGTGAAGAAGTAAAGTAAGAAATTAAAATCTAATGATAAGTTTTTGTAGCATGCATTAAGATATAAGTTAGAATATCCAAAATGTTAAATATATTGTCAGACACACGAATCTGTATTCGGTTTGTCAAGATATGCTTGTAGATGAAAGTTAGCCTATAGAAAAGTGAAGAAGTAAAGTAAGGAAAGAAGATAGAATTTCAGTTTTAAGGAGTATGCTATGAGAAGTAATGAGTATTTCGAAAAGTGAAGAAGTAAAGTAAGAAATTAAAATCTAATGATAAGTTTTTGTAGCATGCATTAAGATATAAGTTAGAATATCCAAAATGTTAAATATATTGTCAGACACACGAATCTGTATTCGGTTTGTCAAGATATGCTTGTAGATGAAAGTTAGCCTATAGAAAAGTGAAGAAGTAAAGTAAGGAAAGAAGATAGAATTTCAGTTTTAAGTAGTATGCTTTGAGAAGTAATAAGTATTTAGAAAAGTGAAGAAGTAAAGTAAGGAAAGAAGATAGAATTTCAGTTTTAAGTAGTATGCTTTGAGAAGTAATAAGTATTTAGAAAAGTGAAGAAGTAAAGTAAGGAAAGAAGATAGAATTTCAGTTTTAAGTAGTATGCTTTGAGAAGTAATAAGTATTTAGAAAAGTGAAGAAGTAAAGTAAGGAAAGAAGATAGAATTTCAGTTTTAAGTAGTATGCTTTGAGAAGTAATGAGTATTTAGAAAAGTGAAGAAGTAAAGTAAGGAAAGAAGATAGAATTTCAGTTTTAAGGAGTATGCTATGAGAAGTAATGAGTATTTCGAAAAGTGAAGAAGTAAAGTAATAAATTAAAATCTAATGATAAGTTTTTGTAGCATGCATTAAGATATAAGTTAGAATATCCAAAATGTTAAATATATTGTCAGACACACGAATCTGTATTCGGTTTGTCAAGATATGCTTGTAGATGAAAGTTAGCCTATAGAAAAGTGAAGAAGTAAAGTAAGGAAAGAAGATAGAATTTCAGTTTTAAGGAGTATGCTATGAGAAGTAATGAGTATTTCGAAAAGTGAAGAAGTAAAGTAAGAAATTAAAATCTAATGATAAGTTTTTGTAGCATGCATTAAGATATAAGTTAGAATATCCAAAATGTTAAATATATTGTCAGACACACGAATCTGTATTCGGTTTGTCAAGATATGCTTGTAGATGAAAGTTAGCCTATAGAAAAGTGAAGAAGTAAAGTAAGGAAAGAAAATAGAATTTCAGTTTTAAGTAGTATGCTTTGAGAAGTAATAAGTATTTAGAAAAGTGAAGAAGTAAAGTAAGGAAAGAAGATAGAATTTCAGTTTTAAGTAGTATGCTTTGAGAAGTAATAAGTATTTAGAAAAGTGAAGAAGTAAAGTAAGGAAAGAAGATAGAATTTCAGTTTTAAGTAGTATGCTTTGAGAAGTAATAAGTATTTAGAAAAGTGAAGAAGTAAAGTAAGGAAAGAAGATAGAATTTCAGTTTTAAGTAGTATGCTTTGAGAAGTAATGAGTATTTAGAAAAGTGAAGAAGTAAAGTAAGGAAAGAAGATAGAATTTCAGTTTTAAGGAGTATGCTTTGAGAAGTAATAAGTATTTAGAAAAGTGAAGAAGTAAAGTAAGGAAAGAAGATAGAATTTCAGTTTTAAGGAGTATGCTATGAGAAGTAATGAGTATTTCGAAAAGTGAAGAAGTAAAGTAAGAAATTAAAATCTAATGATAAGTTTTTGTAGCATGCATTAAGATATAAGTTAGAATATCCAAAATGTTAAATATATTGTCAGACACACGAATCTGTATTCGGTTTGTCAAGATATGCTTGTAGATGAAAGTTAGCCTATAGAAAAGTGAAGAAGTAAAGTAAGGAAAGAAGATAGAATTTCAGTTTTAAGTAGTATGCTTTGAGAAGTAATAAGTATTTAGAAAAGTGAAGAAGTAAAGTAAGGAAAGAAGATAGAATTTCAGTTTTAAGTAGTATGCTTTGAGAAGTAATAAGTATTTAGAAAAGTGAAGAAGTAAAGTAAGGAAAGAAGATAGAATTTCAGTTTTAAGTAGTATGCTTTGAGAAGTAATAAGTATTTAGAAAAGTGAAGAAGTAAAGTAAGGAAAGAAGATAGAATTTCAGTTTTAAGTAGTATGCTTTGAGAAGTAATGAGTATTTAGAAAAGTGAAGAAGTAAAGTAAGGAAAGAAGATAGAATTTCAGTTTTAAGGAGTATGCTTTGAGAAGTAATAAGTATTTAGAAAAGTGAAGAAGTAAAGTAAGGAAAGAAGATAGAATTTCAGTTTTAAGGAGTATGCTATGAGAAGTAATGAGTATTTCGAAAAGTGAAGAAGTAAAGTAAGAAATTAAAATCTAATGATAAGTTTTTGTAGCATGCATTAAGATATAAGTTAGAATATCCAAAATGTTAAATATATTGTCAGACACACGAATCTGTATTCGGTTTGTCAAGATATGCTTGTAGATGAAAGTTAGCCTATAGAAAAGTGAAGAAGTAAAGTAAGGAAAGAAGATAGAATTTCAGTTTTAAGGAGTATGCTTTGAGAAGTAATGAGTATTTAGAAAAGTGAAGAAGTAAAGTAAGGAAAGAAGATAGAATTTCAGTTTTAAGGAGTATGCTATGAGAAGTAATGAGTATTTCGAAAAGTGAAGAAGTAAAGTAAGAAATTAAAATCTAATGATAAGTTTTTGTAGCATGCATTAAGATATAAGTTAGAATATCCAAAATGTTAAATATATTGTCAGACACACGAATCTGTATTCGGTTTGTCAAGATATGCTTGTAGATGAAAGTTAGCCTATAGAAAAGTGAAGAAGTAAAGTAAGGAAAGAAGATAGAATTTCAGTTTTAAGGAGTATGCTATGAGAAGTAATGAGTATTTCGAAAAGTGAAGAAGTAAAGTAAGAAATTAAAATCTAATGATAAGTTTTTGTAGCATGCATTAAGATATAAGTTAGAATATCCAAAATGTTAAATATATTGTCAGACACACGAATCTGTATTCGGTTTGTCAAGATATGCTTGTAGATGAAAGTTAGCCTATAGAAAAGTGAAGAAGTAAAGTAAGGAAAGAAGATAGAATTTCAGTTTTAAGTAGTATGCTTTGAGAAGTAATAAGTATTTAGAAAAGTGAAGAAGTAAAGTAAGGAAAGAAGATAGAATTTCAGTTTTAAGTAGTATGCTTTGAGAAGTAATAAGTATTTAGAAAAGTGAAGAAGTAAAGTAAGGAAAGAAGATAGAATTTCAGTTTTAAGTAGTATGCTTTGAGAAGTAATAAGTATTTAGAAAAGTGAAGAAGTAAAGTAAGGAAAGAAGATAGAATTTCAGTTTTAAGTAGTATGCTTTGAGAAGTAATAAGTATTTAGAAAAGTGAAGAAGTAAAGTAAGGAAAGAAGATAGAATTTCAGTTTTAAGTAGTATGCTTTGAGAAGTAATAAGTATTTAGAAAAGTGAAGAAGTAAAGTAAGGAAAGAAGATAGAATTTCAGTTTTAAGTAGTATGCTTTGAGAAGTAATAAGTATTTAGAAAAGTGAAGAAGTAAAGTAAGGAAAGAAGATAGAATTTCAGTTTTAAGTAGTATGCTTTGAGAAGTAATAAGTATTTAGAAAAGTGAAGAAGTAAAGTAAGGAAAGAAGATAGAATTTCAGTTTTAAGTAGTATGCTTTGAGAAGTAATAAGTATTTAGAAAAGTGAAGAAGTAAAGTAAGGAAAGAAGATAGAATTTCAGTTTTAAGTAGTATGCTTTGAGAAGTAATAAGTATTTAGAAAAGTGAAGAAGTAAAGTAAGGAAAGAAGATAGAATTTCAGTTTTAAGTAGTATGCTTTGAGAAGTAATGAGTATTTAGAAAAGTGAAGAAGTAAAGTAAGGAAAGAAGATAGAATTTCAGTTTTAAGGAGTATGCTATGAGAAGTAATGAGTATTTCGAAAAGTGAAGAAGTAAAGTAATAAATTAAAATCTAATGATAAGTTTTTGTAGCATGCATTAAGATATAAGTTAGAATATCCAAAATGTTAAATATATTGTCAGACACACGAATCTGTATTCGGTTTGTCAAGATATGCTTGTAGATGAAAGTTAGCCTATAGAAAAGTGAAGAAGTAAAGTAAGGAAAGAAGATAGAATTTCAGTTTTAAGGAGTATGCTATGAGAAGTAATGAGTATTTCGAAAAGTGAAGAAGTAAAGTAAGAAATTAAAATCTAATGATAAGTTTTTGTAGCATGCATTAAGATATAAGTTAGAATATCCAAAATGTTAAATATATTGTCAGACACACGAATCTGTATTCGGTTTGTCAAGATATGCTTGTAGATGAAAGTTAGCCTATAGAAAAGTGAAGAAGTAAAGTAAGGAAAGAAGATAGAATTTCAGTTTTAAGTAGTATGCTTTGAGAAGTAATAAGTATTTAGAAAAGTGAAGAAGTAAAGTAAGGAAAGAAGATAGAATTTCAGTTTTAAGTAGTATGCTTTGAGAAGTAATAAGTATTTAGAAAAGTGAAGAAGTAAAGTAAGGAAAGAAGATAGAATTTCAGTTTTAAGTAGTATGCTTTGAGAAGTAATAAGTATTTAGAAAAGTGAAGAAGTAAAGTAAGGAAAGAAGATAGAATTTCAGTTTTAAGGAGTATGCTATGAGAAGTAATAAGTATTTAGAAAAGTGAAGAAGTAAAGTAAGGAAAGAAGATAGAATTTCAGTTTTAAGGAGTATGCTTTGAGAAGTAATGAGTATTTAGAAAAGTGAAGAAGTAAAGTAAGGAAAGAAGATAGAATTTCAGTTTTAAGGAGTATGCTATGAGAAGTAATGAGTATTTCGAAAAGTGAAGAAGTAAAGTAAGAAATTAAAATCTAATGATAAGTTTTTGTAGCATGCATTAAGATATAAGTTAGAATATCCAAAATGTTAAATATATTGTCAGACACACGAATCTGTATTCGGTTTGTCAAGATATGCTTGTAGATGAAAGTTAGCCTATAGAAAAGTGAAGAAGTAAAGTAAGGAAAGAAGATAGAATTTCAGTTTTAAGGAGTATGCTATGAGAAGTAATGAGTATTTCGAAAAGTGAAGAAGTAAAGTAAGAAATTAAAATCTAATGATAAGTTTTTGTAGCATGCATTAAGATATAAGTTAGAATATCCAAAATGTTAAATATATTGTCAGACACACGAATCTGTATTCGGTTTGTCAAGATATGCTTGTAGATGAAAGTTAGCCTATAGAAAAGTGAAGAAGTAAAGTAAGGAAAGAAGATAGAATTTCAGTTTTAAGTAGTATGCTTTGAGAAGTAATAAGTATTTAGAAAAGTGAAGAAGTAAAGTAAGGAAAGAAGATAGAATTTCAGTTTTAAGTAGTATGCTTTGAGAAGTAATAAGTATTTAGAAAAGTGAAGAAGTAAAGTAAGGAAAGAAGATAGAATTTCAGTTTTAAGTAGTATGCTTTGAGAAGTAATAAGTATTTAGAAAAGTGAAGAAGTAAAGTAAGGAAAGAAGATAGAATTTCAGTTTTAAGGAGTATGCTATGAGAAGTAATAAGTATTTAGAAAAGTGAAGAAGTAAAGTAAGGAAAGAAGATAGAATTTCAGTTTTAAGGAGTATGCTTTGAGAAGTAATGAGTATTTAGAAAAGTGAAGAAGTAAAGTAAGGAAAGAAGATAGAATTTCAGTTTTAAGGAGTATGCTATGAGAAGTAATGAGTATTTCGAAAAGTGAAGAAGTAAAGTAAGAAATTAAAATCTAATGATAAGTTTTTGTAGCATGCATTAAGATATAAGTTAGAATATCCAAAATGTTAAATATATTGTCAGACACACGAATCTGTATTCGGTTTGTCAAGATATGCTTGTAGATGAAAGTTAGCCTATAGAAAAGTGAAGAAGTAAAGTAAGGAAAGAAGATAGAATTTCAGTTTTAAGGAGTATGCTATGAGAAGTAATGAGTATTTCGAAAAGTGAAGAAGTAAAGTAAGAAATTAAAATCTAATGATAAGTTTTTGTAGCATGCATTAAGATATAAGTTAGAATATCCAAAATGTTAAATATATTGTCAGACACACGAATCTGTATTCGGTTTGTCAAGATATGCTTGTAGATGAAAGTTAGCCTATAGAAAAGTGAAGAAGTAAAGTAAGGAAAGAAGATAGAATTTCAGTTTTAAGTAGTATGCTTTGAGAAGTAATAAGTATTTAGAAAAGTGAAGAAGTAAAGTAAGGAAAGAAGATAGAATTTCAGTTTTAAGTAGTATGCTTTGAGAAGTAATAAGTATTTAGAAAAGTGAAGAAGTAAAGTAAGGAAAGAAGATAGAATTTCAGTTTTAAGTAGTATGCTTTGAGAAGTAATAAGTATTTAGAAAAGTGAAGAAGTAAAGTAAGGAAAGAAGATAGAATTTCAGTTTTAAGTAGTATGCTTTGAGAAGTAATAAGTATTTAGAAAAGTGAAGAAGTAAAGTAAGGAAAGAAGATAGAATTTCAGTTTTAAGTAGTATGCTTTGAGAAGTAATAAGTATTTAGAAAAGTGAAGAAGTAAAGTAAGGAAAGAAGATAGAATTTCAGTTTTAAGTAGTATGCTTTGAGAAGTAATAAGTATTTAGAAAAGTGAAGAAGTAAAGTAAGGAAAGAAGATAGAATTTCAGTTTTAAGTAGTATGCTTTGAGAAGTAATAAGTATTTAGAAAAGTGAAGAAGTAAAGTAAGGAAAGAAGATAGAATTTCAGTTTTAAGTAGTATGCTTTGAGAAGTAATAAGTATTTAGAAAAGTGAAGAAGTAAAGTAAGGAAAGAAGATAGAATTTCAGTTTTAAGTAGTATGCTTTGAGAAGTAATGAGTATTTAGAAAAGTGAAGAAGTAAAGTAAGGAAAGAAGATAGAATTTCAGTTTTAAGTAGTATGCTTTGAGAAGTAATAAGTATTTAGAAAAGTGAAGAAGTAAAGTAAGGAAAGAAGATAGAATTTCAGTTTTAAGTAGTATGCTTTGAGAAGTAATAAGTATTTAGAAAAGTGAAGAAGTAAAGTAAGGAAAGAAGATAGAATTTCAGTTTTAAGTAGTATGCTTTGAGAAGTAATGAGTATTTAGAAAAGTGAAGAAGTAAAGTAAGGAAAGAAGATAGAATTTCAGTTTTAAGGAGTATGCTATGAGAAGTAATGAGTATTTCGAAAAGTGAAGAAGTAAAGTAATAAATTAAAATCTAATGATAAGTTTTTGTAGCATGCATTAAGATATAAGTTAGAATATCCAAAATGTTAAATATATTGTCAGACACACGAATCTGTATTCGGTTTGTCAAGATATGCTTGTAGATGAAAGTTAGCCTATAGAAAAGTGAAGAAGTAAAGTAAGGAAAGAAGATAGAATTTCAGTTTTAAGGAGTATGCTATGAGAAGTAATGAGTATTTCGAAAAGTGAAGAAGTAAAGTAAGAAATTAAAATCTAATGATAAGTTTTTGTAGCATGCATTAAGATATAAGTTAGAATATCCAAAATGTTAAATATATTGTCAGACACACGAATCTGTATTCGGTTTGTCAAGATATGCTTGTAGATGAAAGTTAGCCTATAGAAAAGTGAAGAAGTAAAGTAAGGAAAGAAGATAGAATTTCAGTTTTAAGTAGTATGCTTTGAGAAGTAATAAGTATTTAGAAAAGTGAAGAAGTAAAGTAAGGAAAGAAGATAGAATTTCAGTTTTAAGAGTATGCTTTGAGAAGTAATAAGTATTTAGAAAAGTGAAGAAGTAAAGTAAGGAAAGAAGATAGAATTTCAGTTTTAAGTAGTATGCTTTGAGAAGTAATGAGTATTTAGAAAAGTGAAGAAGTAAAGTAAGGAAAGAAGATAGAATTTCAGTTTTAAGGAGTATGCTATGAGAAGTAATGAGTATTTCGAAAAGTGAAGAAGTAAAGTAATAAATTAAAATCTAATGATAAGTTTTTGTAGCATGCATTAAGATATAAGTTAGAATATCCAAAATGTTAAATATATTGTCAGACACACGAATCTGTATTCGGTTTGTCAAGATATGCTTGTAGATGAAAGTTAGCCTATAGAAAAGTGAAGAAGTAAAGTAAGGAAAGAAGATAGAATTTCAGTTTTAAGGAGTATGCTTTGAGAAGTAATGAGTATTTAGAAAAGTGAAGAAGTAAAGTAAGGAAAGAAGATAGAATTTCAGTTTTAAGGAGTATGCTATGAGAAGTAATGAGTATTTCGAAAAGTGAAGAAGTAAAGTAAGAAATTAAAATCTAATGATAAGTTTTTGTAGCATGCATTAAGATATAAGTTAGAATATCCAAAATGTTAAATATATTGTCAGACACACGAATCTGTATTCGGTTTGTCAAGATATGCTTGTAGATGAAAGTTAGCCTATAGAAAAGTGAAGAAGTAAAGTAAGGAAAGAAGATAGAATTTCAGTTTTAAGGAGTATGCTATGAGAAGTAATGAGTATTTCGAAAAGTGAAGAAGTAAAGTAAGAAATTAAAATCTAATGATAAGTTTTTGTAGCATGCATTAAGATATAAGTTAGAATATCCAAAATGTTAAATATATTGTCAGACACACGAATCTGTATTCGGTTTGTCAAGATATGCTTGTAGATGAAAGTTAGCCTATAGAAAAGTGAAGAAGTAAAGTAAGGAAAGAAGATAGAATTTCAGTTTTAAGGAGTATGCTATGAGAAGTAATGAGTATTTCGAAAAGTGAAGAAGTAAAGTAAGGAAAGAAGATAGAATTTCAGTTTTAAGGAGTATGCTATGAGAAGTAATGAGTATTTCGAAAAGTGAAGAAGTAAAGTAAGAAATTAAAATCTAATGATAAGTTTTTGTAGCATGCATTAAGATATAAGTTAGAATATCCAAAATGTTAAATATATTGTCAGACACACGAATCTGTATTCGGTTTGTCAAGATATGCTTGTAGATGAAAGTTAGCCTATAGAAAAGTGAAGAAGTAAAGTAAGGAAAGAAGATAGAATTTCAGTTTTAAGGAGTATGCTATGAGAAGTAATGAGTATTTCGAAAAGTGAAGAAGTAAAGTAAGAAATTAAAATCTAATGATAAGTTTTTGTAGCATGCATTAAGATATAAGTTAGAATATCCAAAATGTTAAATATATTGTCAGACACACGAATCTGTATTCGGTTTGTCAAGATATGCTTGTAGATGAAAGTTAGCCTATAGAAAAGTGAAGAAGTAAAGTAAGGAAAGAAGATAGAATTTCAGTTTTAAGGAGTATGCTATGAGAAGTAAGTGAGTATTTAGAAAAGTGAAGAAGTAAAGTAAGGAAAGAAGATAGAATTTCAGTTTTAAGGAGTATGCTATGAGAAGTAATGAGTATTTCGAAAAGTGAAGAAGTAAAGTAAGAAATTAAAATCTAATGATAAGTTTTTGTAGCATGCATTAAGATATAAGTTAGAATATCCAAAATGTTAAATATATTGTCAGACACACGAATCTGTATTCGGTTTGTCAAGATATGCTTGTAGATGAAAGTTAGCCTATAGAAAAGTGAAGAAGTAAAGTAAGGAAAGAAGATAGAATTTCAGTTTTAAGGAGTATGCTTTGAGAAGTAATGAGTATTTAGAAAAGTGAAGAAGTAAAGTAAGGAAAGAAGATAGAATTTCAGTTTTAAGGAGTATGCTATGAGAAGTAATGAGTATTTCGAAAAGTGAAGAAGTAAAGTAAGAAATTAAAATCTAATGATAAGTTTTTGTAGCATGCATTAAGATATAAGTTAGAATATCCAAAATGTTAAATATATTGTCAGACACACGAATCTGTATTCGGTTTGTCAAGATATGCTTGTAGATGAAAGTTAGCCTATAGAAAAGTGAAGAAGTAAAGTAAGGAAAGAAGATAGAATTTCAGTTTTAAGGAGTATGCTATGAGAAGTAATGAGTATTTCGAAAAGTGAAGAAGTAAAGTAAGAAATTAAAATCTAATGATAAGTTTTTGTAGCATGCATTAAGATATAAGTTAGAATATCCAAAATGTTAAATATATTGTCAGACACACGAATCTGTATTCGGTTTGTCAAGATATGCTTGTAGATGAAAGTTAGCCTATAGAAAAGTGAAGAAGTAAAGTAAGGAAAGAAGATAGAATTTCAGTTTTAAGGAGTATGCTATGAGAAGTAATGAGTATTTCGAAAAGTGAAGAAGTAAAGTAAGGAAAGAAGATAGAATTTCAGTTTTAAGGAGTATGCTATGAGAAGTAATGAGTATTTCGAAAAGTGAAGAAGTAAAGTAAGAAATTAAAATCTAATGATAAGTTTTTGTAGCATGCATTAAGATATAAGTTAGAATATCCAAAATGTTAAATATATTGTCAGACACACGAATCTGTATTCGGTTTGTCAAGATATGCTTGTAGATGAAAGTTAGCCTATAGAAAAGTGAAGAAGTAAAGTAAGGAAAGAAGATAGAATTTCAGTTTTAAGGAGTATGCTTTGAGAAGTAATGAGTATTTAGAAAAGTGAAGAAGTAAAGTAAGGAAAGAAGATAGAATTTCAGTTTTAAGGAGTATGCTATGAGAAGTAATGAGTATTTCGAAAAGTGAAGAAGTAAAGTAATAAATTAAAATCTAATGATAAGTTTTTGTAGCATGCATTAAGATATAAGTTAGAATATCCAAAATGTTAAATATATTGTCAGACACACGAATCTGTATTCGGTTTGTCAAGATATGCTTGTAGATGAAAGTTAGCCTATAGAAAAGTGAAGAAGTAAAGTAAGGAAAGAAGATAGAATTTCAGTTTTAAGGAGTATGCTTTGAGAAGTAATGAGTATTTAGAAAAGTGAAGAAGTAAAGTAAGGAAAGAAGATAGAATTTCAGTTTTAAGGAGTATGCTATGAGAAGTAATGAGTATTTCGAAAAGTGAAGAAGTAAAGTAAGAAATTAAAATCTAATGATAAGTTTTTGTAGCATGCATTAAGATATAAGTTAGAATATCCAAAATGTTAAATATATTGTCAGACACACGAATCTGTATTCGGTTTGTCAAGATATGCTTGTAGATGAAAGTTAGCCTATAGAAAAGTGAAGAAGTAAAGTAAGGAAAGAAGATAGAATTTCAGTTTTAAGGAGTATGCTATGAGAAGTAATGAGTATTTCGAAAAGTGAAGAAGTAAAGTAAGAAATTAAAATCTAATGATAAGTTTTTGTAGCATGCATTAAGATATAAGTTAGAATATCCAAAATGTTAAATATATTGTCAGACACACGAATCTGTATTCGGTTTGTCAAGATATGCTTGTAGATGAAAGTTAGCCTATAGAAAAGTGAAGAAGTAAAGTAAGGAAAGAAGATAGAATTTCAGTTTTAAGGAGTATGCTATGAGAAGTAATGAGTATTTCGAAAAGTGAAGAAGTAAAGTAAGGAAAGAAGATAGAATTTCAGTTTTAAGGAGTATGCTATGAGAAGTAATGAGTATTTCGAAAAGTGAAGAAGTAAAGTAAGAAATTAAAATCTAATGATAAGTTTTTGTAGCATGCATTAAGATATAAGTTAGAATATCCAAAATGTTAAATATATTGTCAGACACACGAATCTGTATTCGGTTTGTCAAGATATGCTTGTAGATGAAAGTTAGCCTATAGAAAAGTGAAGAAGTAAAGTAAGGAAAGAAGATAGAATTTCAGTTTTAAGGAGTATGCTATGAGAAGTAATGAGTATTTCGAAAAGTGAAGAAGTAAAGTAAGAAATTAAAATCTAATGATAAGTTTTTGTAGCATGCATTAAGATATAAGTTAGAATATCCAAAATGTTAAATATATTGTCAGACACACGAATCTGTATTCGGTTTGTCAAGATATGCTTGTAGATGAAAGTTAGCCTATAGAAAAGTGAAGAAGTAAAGTAAGGAAAGAAGATAGAATTTCAGTTTTAAGGAGTATGCTATGAGAAGTAATGAGTATTTCGAAAAGTGAAGAAGTAAAGTAAGGAAAGAAGATAGAATTTCAGTTTTAAGGAGTATGCTATGAGAAGTAATGAGTATTTCGAAAAGTGAAGAAGTAAAGTAAGAAATTAAAATCTAATGATAAGTTTTTGTAGCATGCATTAAGATATAAGTTAGAATATCCAAAATGTTAAATATATTGTCAGACACACGAATCTGTATTCGGTTTGTCAAGATATGCTTGTAGATGAAAGTTAGCCTATAGAAAAGTGAAGAAGTAAAGTAAGGAAAGAAGATAGAATTTCAGTTTTAAGGAGTATGCTTTGAGAAGTAATGAGTATTTAGAAAAGTGAAGAAGTAAAGTAAGGAAAGAAGATAGAATTTCAGTTTTAAGGAGTATGCTATGAGAAGTAATGAGTATTTCGAAAAGTGAAGAAGTAAAGTAATAAATTAAAATCTAATGATAAGTTTTTGTAGCATGCATTAAGATATAAGTTAGAATATCCAAAATGTTAAATATATTGTCAGACACACGAATCTGTATTCGGTTTGTCAAGATATGCTTGTAGATGAAAGTTAGCCTATAGAAAAGTGAAGAAGTAAAGTAAGGAAAGAAGATAGAATTTCAGTTTTAAGGAGTATGCTATGAGAAGTAATGAGTATTTCGAAAAGTGAAGAAGTAAAGTAAGAAATTA
>CAMPDV010006780.1:0-18667 GCA_946699065.1 Loxodes magnus
AATTACACTACTTTTTTTCATACATTGTTAACTCACTCTGGTATTAAAATTTCGTATTCTCACTTCAAAACACTTATAAAACTATGCTTTTTTTTACTTTATAAATTACACTACTTTTTTTCATACATTGTTAACTCACTCTGGTATTAAAATTTCGTATTCTCACTTCAAAACACTTATAAAACTATGCTTTTTTTTACTTTATAAATTACACTACTTTTTTTTCATACATTGTTAACTCACTCTGGTATTAAAATTTCGTATTCTCACTTCAAAACACTTATAAAACTATGCTTTTTTTTACTTTATAAATTACACTACTTTTTTTCATACATTGTTAACTCACTCTGGTATTAAAATTTCGTATTCTCACTTCAAAACACTTATAAAACTATGCTTTTTTTTACTTTATAAATTACACTACTTTTTTTCATACATTGTTAACTCACTCTGGTATTAAAATTTCGTATTCTCACTTCAAAACACTTATAAAACTATGCTTTTTTTTACTTTATAAATTACACTACTTTTTTTCATACATTGTTAACTCACTCTGGTATTAAAATTTCGTATTCTCACTTCAAAACACTTATAAAACTATGCTTTTTTTTACTTTATAAATTACACTACTTTTTTTCATACATTGTTAACTCACTCTGGTATTAAAATTTCGTATTCTCACTTCAAAACACTTATAAAACTATGCTTTTTTTTACTTTATAAATTACACTACTTTTTTTCATACATTGTTAACTCACTCTGGTATTAAAATTTCGTATGCTCACTTCAAAACATATCAAAAACTATGCTTTTTTTTACTTTATAAATTACACTACTTTTTTTCATACATTGTTAACTCACTCTGGTATTAAAATTTCGTATTCTCACTTCAAAACACTTATAAAACTATGCTTTTTTTTACTTTATAAATTACACTACTTTTTTTCATACATTGTTAACTCACTCTGGTATTAAAATTTCATATTCTCACTTCAAAAAATATCAAAAACTATGCTTTTTTTTACTTTATAAATTACACTACTTTTTTTCATACATTGTTAACTCACTCTGGTATTAAAATTTCGTATTCTCACTTCAAAACACTTATAAAACTATGCTTTTTTTTACTTTATAAATTACACTACTTTTTTTCATACATTGTTAACTCACTCTGGTATTAAAATTTCGTATTCTCACTTCAAAACACTTATAAAACTATGCTTTTTTTTACTTTATAAATTACACTACTTTTTTTCATACATTGTTAACTCACTCTGGTATTAAAATTTCGTATTCTCACTTCAAAACACTTATAAAACTATGCTTTTTTTTACTTTATAAATTACACTACTTTTTTTCATACATTGTTAACTCACTCTGGTATTAAAATTTCGTATTCTCACTTCAAAACACTTATAAAACTATGCTTTTTTTTTACTTTATAAATTACACTACTTTTTTTCATACATTGTTAACTCACTCTGGTATTAAAATTTCGTATGCTCACTTCAAAACATATCAAAAACTATGCTTTTTTTTACTTTATAAATTACACTACTTTTTTTCATACATTGTTAACTCACTCTGGTATTAAAATTTCGTATTCTCACTTCAAAACACTTATAAAACTATGCTTTTTTTTACTTTATAAATTACACTACTTTTTTTCATACATTGTTAACTCACTCTGGTATTAAAATTTCATATTCTCACTTCAAAAAATATCAAAAACTATGCTTTTTTTTTACTTTATAAATTACACTACTTTTTTTCATACATTGTTAACTCACTCTGGTATTAAAATTTCGTATTCTCACTTCAAAACACTTATAAAACTATGCTTTTTTTTACTTTATAAATTACACTACTTTTTTTCATACATTGTTAACTCACTCTGGTATTAAAATTTCGTATTCTCACTTCAAAACACTTATAAAACTATGCTTTTTTTTACTTTATAAATTACACTACTTTTTTTCATACATTGTTAACTCACTCTGGTATTAAAATTTCGTATTCTCACTTCAAAACACTTATAAAACTATGCTTTTTTTTACTTTATAAATTACACTACTTTTTTTCATACATTGTTAACTCACTCTGGTATTAAAATTTCGTATTCTCACTTCAAAACATATCAAAAACTATGCTTTTTTTTACTTTATAAATTACACTACTTTTTTTCATACATTGTTAACTCACTCTGGTATTAAAATTTCATATTCTCACTTCAAAAAATATCAAAAACTATGCTTTTTTTTACTTTATAAATTACACTACTTTTTTTCATACATTGTTAACTCACTCTGGTATTAAAATTTCGTATGCTCACTTCAAAACATATCAAAAACTATGCTTTTTTTTACTTTATAAATTACACTACTTTTTTTCATACATTGTTAACTCACTCTGGTATTAAAATTTCGTATTCTCACTTCAAAACACTTATAAAACTATGCTTTTTTTTACTTTATAAATTACACTACTTTTTTTCATACATTGTTAACTCACTCTGGTATTAAAATTTCATATTCTCACTTCAAAAAATATCAAAAACTATGCTTTTTTTTACTTTATAAATTACACTACTTTTTTTCATACATTGTTAACTCACTCTGGTATTAAAATTTCGTATTCTCACTTCAAAACACTTATAAAACTATGCTTTTTTTTACTTTATAAATTACACTACTTTTTTTCATACATTGTTAACTCACTCTGGTATTAAAATTTCGTATTCTCACTTCAAAACACTTATAAAACTATGCTTTTTTTTACTTTATAAATTACACTACTTTTTTTCATACATTGTTAACTCACTCTGGTATTAAAATTTCGTATTCTCACTTCAAAACACTTATAAAACTATGCTTTTTTTTACTTTATAAATTACACTACTTTTTTTCATACATTGTTAACTCACTCTGGTATTAAAATTTCATATTCTCACTTCAAAAAATATCAAAAACTATGCTTTTTTTTACTTTATAAATTACACTACTTTTTTTCATACATTGTTAACTCACTCTGGTATTAAAATTTCGTATTCTCACTTCAAAACACTTATAAAACTATGCTTTTTTTTACTTTATAAATTACACTACTTTTTTTCATACATTGTTAACTCACTCTGGTATTAAAATTTCGTATTCTCACTTCAAAACACTTATAAAACTATGCTTTTTTTTACTTTATAAATTACACTACTTTTTTTCATACATTGTTAACTCACTCTGGTATTAAAATTTCGTATTCTCACTTCAAAACACTTATAAAACTATGCTTTTTTTTACTTTATAAATTACACTACTTTTTTTCATACATTGTTAACTCACTCTGGTATTAAAATTTCGTATGCTCACTTCAAAACATATCAAAAACTATGCTTTTTTTTACTTTATAAATTACACTACTTTTTTTCATACATTGTTAACTCACTCTGGTATTAAAATTTCGTATTCTCACTTCAAAACATATCAAAAACTATGCTTTTTTTTACTTTATAAATTACACTACTTTTTTTTCATACATTGTTAACTCACTCTGGTATTAAAATTTCATATTCTCACTTCAAAAAATATCAAAAACTATGCTTTTTTTTACTTTATAAATTACACTACTTTTTTTCATACATTGTTAACTCACTCTGGTATTAAAATTTCGTATGCTCACTTCAAAACATATCAAAAACTATGCTTTTTTTTTACTTTATAAATTACACTACTTTTTTTCATACATTGTTAACTCACTCTGGTATTAAAATTTCGTATTCTCACTTCAAAACACTTATAAAACTATGCTTTTTTTTACTTTATAAATTACACTACTTTTTTTCATACATTGTTAACTCACTCTGGTATTAAAATTTCGTATTCTCACTTCAAAACACTTATAAAACTATGCTTTTTTTTACTTTATAAATTACACTACTTTTTTTCATACATTGTTAACTCACTCTGGTATTAAAATTTCGTATTCTCACTTCAAAACACTTATAAAACTATGCTTTTTTTTACTTTATAAATTACACTACTTTTTTTCATACATTGTTAACTCACTCTGGTATTAAAATTTCGTATTCTCACTTCAAAACACTTATAAAACTATGCTTTTTTTTACTTTATAAATTACACTACTTTTTTTCATACATTGTTAACTCACTCTGGTATTAAAATTTCGTATTCTCACTTCAAAACACTTATAAAACTATGCTTTTTTTTACTTTATAAATTACACTACTTTTTTTCATACATTGTTAACTCACTCTGGTATTAAAATTTCGTATTCTCACTTCAAAACACTTATAAAACTATGCTTTTTTTTACTTTATAAATTACACTACTTTTTTTCATACATTGTTAACTCACTCTGGTATTAAAATTTCGTATTCTCACTTCAAAACATATCAAAAACTATGCTTTTTTTTACTTTATAAATTACACTACTTTTTTTCATACATTGTTAACTCACTCTGGTATTAAAATTTCATATTCTCACTTCAAAACACTTATAAAACTATGCTTTTTTTTACTTTATAAATTACACTACTTTTTTTCATACATTGTTAACTCACTCTGGTATTAAAATTTCGTATTCTCACTTCAAAACACTTATAAAACTATGCTTTTTTTTACTTTATAAATTACACTACTTTTTTTCATACATTGTTAACTCACTCTGGTATTAAAATTTCGTATTCTCACTTCAAAACACTTATAAAACTATGCTTTTTTTTACTTTATAAATTACACTACTTTTTTTCATACATTGTTAACTCACTCTGGTATTAAAATTTCGTATTCTCACTTCAAAACACTTATAAAACTATGCTTTTTTTTACTTTATAAATTACACTACTTTTTTTCATACATTGTTAACTCACTCTGGTATTAAAATTTCGTATTCTCACTTCAAAACATATCAAAAACTATGCTTTTTTTTACTTTATAAATTACACTACTTTTTTTCATACATTGTTAACTCACTCTGGTATTAAAATTTCATATTCTCACTTCAAAAAATATCAAAAACTATGCTTTTTTTTACTTTATAAATTACACTACTTTTTTTCATACATTGTTAACTCACTCTGGTATTAAAATTTCGTATGCTCACTTCAAAACATATCAAAAACTATGCTTTTTTTTACTTTATAAATTACACTACTTTTTTTCATACATTGTTAACTCACTCTGGTATTAAAATTTCGTATTCTCACTTCAAAACACTTATAAAACTATGCTTTTTTTTACTTTATAAATTACACTACTTTTTTTCATACATTGTTAACTCACTCTGGTATTAAAATTTCATATTCTCACTTCAAAAAATATCAAAAACTATGCTTTTTTTTACTTTATAAATTACACTACTTTTTTTCATACATTGTTAACTCACTCTGGTATTAAAATTTCGTATTCTCACTTCAAAACACTTATAAAACTATGCTTTTTTTTACTTTATAAATTACACTACTTTTTTTCATACATTGTTAACTCACTCTGGTATTAAAATTTCGTATTCTCACTTCAAAACACTTATAAAACTATGCTTTTTTTTACTTTATAAATTACACTACTTTTTTTCATACATTGTTAACTCACTCTGGTATTAAAATTTCATATTCTCACTTCAAAAAATATCAAAAACTATGCTTTTTTTTACTTTATAAATTACACTACTTTTTTTCATACATTGTTAACTCACTCTGGTATTAAAATTTCGTATTCTCACTTCAAAACACTTATAAAACTATGCTTTTTTTTACTTTATAAATTACACTACTTTTTTTCATACATTGTTAACTCACTCTGGTATTAAAATTTCGTATTCTCACTTCAAAACACTTATAAAACTATGCTTTTTTTTACTTTATAAATTACACTACTTTTTTTCATACATTGTTAACTCACTCTGGTATTAAAATTTCGTATTCTCACTTCAAAACACTTATAAAACTATGCTTTTTTTTACTTTATAAATTACACTACTTTTTTTCATACATTGTTAACTCACTCTGGTATTAAAATTTCGTATGCTCACTTCAAAACATATCAAAAACTATGCTTTTTTTTACTTTATAAATTACACTACTTTTTTTCATACATTGTTAACTCACTCTGGTATTAAAATTTCGTATTCTCACTTCAAAACATATCAAAAACTATGCTTTTTTTTACTTTATAAATTACACTACTTTTTTTCATACATTGTTAACTCACTCTGGTATTAAAATTTCATATTCTCACTTCAAAAAATATCAAAAACTATGCTTTTTTTTACTTTATAAATTACACTACTTTTTTTCATACATTGTTAACTCACTCTGGTATTAAAATTTCGTATTCTCACTTCAAAACACTTATAAAACTATGCTTTTTTTTACTTTATAAATTACACTACTTTTTTTCATACATTGTTAACTCACTCTGGTATTAAAATTTCGTATTCTCACTTCAAAACACTTATAAAACTATGCTTTTTTTTACTTTATAAATTACACTACTTTTTTTCATACATTGTTAACTCACTCTGGTATTAAAATTTCGTATGCTCACTTCAAAACATATCAAAAACTATGCTTTTTTTTACTTTATAAATTACACTACTTTTTTTCATACATTGTTAACTCACTCTGGTATTAAAATTTCGTATTCTCACTTCAAAACACTTATAAAACTATGCTTTTTTTTACTTTATAAATTACACTACTTTTTTTCATACATTGTTAACTCACTCTGGTATTAAAATTTCGTATGCTCACTTCAAAACATATCAAAAACTATGCTTTTTTTTACTTTATAAATTACACTACTTTTTTTCATACATTGTTAACTCACTCTGGTATTAAAATTTCGTATTCTCACTTCAAAACACTTATAAAACTATGCTTTTTTTTACTTTATAAATTACACTACTTTTTTTCATACATTGTTAACTCACTCTGGTATTAAAATTTCATATTCTCACTTCAAAAAATATCAAAAACTATGCTTTTTTTTACTTTATAAATTACACTACTTTTTTTCATACATTGTTAACTCACTCTGGTATTAAAATTTCGTATTCTCACTTCAAAACACTTATAAAACTATGCTTTTTTTTACTTTATAAATTACACTACTTTTTTTCATACATTGTTAACTCACTCTGGTATTAAAATTTCGTATTCTCACTTCAAAACACTTATAAAACTATGCTTTTTTTTACTTTATAAATTACACTACTTTTTTTCATACATTGTTAACTCACTCTGGTATTAAAATTTCGTATTCTCACTTCAAAACACTTATAAAACTATGCTTTTTTTTACTTTATAAATTACACTACTTTTTTTCATACATTGTTAACTCACTCTGGTATTAAAATTTCATATTCTCACTTCAAAAAATATCAAAAACTATGCTTTTTTTTACTTTATAAATTACACTACTTTTTTTCATACATTGTTAACTCACTCTGGTATTAAAATTTCGTATTCTCACTTCAAAACACTTATAAAACTATGCTTTTTTTTACTTTATAAATTACACTACTTTTTTTCATACATTGTTAACTCACTCTGGTATTAAAATTTCGTATTCTCACTTCAAAACACTTATAAAACTATGCTTTTTTTTACTTTATAAATTACACTACTTTTTTTCATACATTGTTAACTCACTCTGGTATTAAAATTTCGTATTCTCACTTCAAAACACTTATAAAACTATGCTTTTTTTTACTTTATAAATTACACTACTTTTTTTCATACATTGTTAACTCACTCTGGTATTAAAATTTCGTATGCTCACTTCAAAACATATCAAAAACTATGCTTTTTTTTACTTTATAAATTACACTACTTTTTTTCATACATTGTTAACTCACTCTGGTATTAAAATTTCGTATTCTCACTTCAAAACATATCAAAAACTATGCTTTTTTTTACTTTATAAATTACACTACTTTTTTTCATACATTGTTAACTCACTCTGGTATTAAAATTTCATATTCTCACTTCAAAAAATATCAAAAACTATGCTTTTTTTTACTTTATAAATTACACTACTTTTTTTCATACATTGTTAACTCACTCTGGTATTAAAATTTCGTATGCTCACTTCAAAACATATCAAAAACTATGCTTTTTTTTACTTTATAAATTACACTACTTTTTTTCATACATTGTTAACTCACTCTGGTATTAAAATTTCGTATTCTCACTTCAAAACACTTATAAAACTATGCTTTTTTTTACTTTATAAATTACACTACTTTTTTTCATACATTGTTAACTCACTCTGGTATTAAAATTTCGTATTCTCACTTCAAAACACTTATAAAACTATGCTTTTTTTTACTTTATAAATTACACTACTTTTTTTCATACATTGTTAACTCACTCTGGTATTAAAATTTCGTATTCTCACTTCAAAACATATCAAAAACTATGCTTTTTTTTACTTTATAAATTACACTACTTTTTTTCATACATTGTTAACTCACTCTGGTATTAAAATTTCGTATTCTCACTTCAAAACACTTATAAAACTATGCTTTTTTTTACTTTATAAATTACACTACTTTTTTTCATACATTGTTAACTCACTCTGGTATTAAAATTTCGTATTCTCACTTCAAAACACTTATAAAACTATGCTTTTTTTTACTTTATAAATTACACTACTTTTTTTCATACATTGTTAACTCACTCTGGTATTAAAATTTCGTATTCTCACTTCAAAACACTTATAAAACTATGCTTTTTTTTACTTTATAAATTACACTACTTTTTTTCATACATTGTTAACTCACTCTGGTATTAAAATTTCGTATTCTCACTTCAAAACACTTATAAAACTATGCTTTTTTTTACTTTATAAATTACACTACTTTTTTTCATACATTGTTAACTCACTCTGGTATTAAAATTTCGTATTCTCACTTCAAAACATATCAAAAACTATGCTTTTTTTTACTTTATAAATTACACTACTTTTTTTCATACATTGTTAACTCACTCTGGTATTAAAATTTCGTATTCTCACTTCAAAACACTTATAAAACTATGCTTTTTTTTACTTTATAAATTACACTACTTTTTTTCATACATTGTTAACTCACTCTGGTATTAAAATTTCGTATTCTCACTTCAAAACACTTATAAAACTATGCTTTTTTTTACTTTATAAATTACACTACTTTTTTTCATACATTGTTAACTCACTCTGGTATTAAAATTTCGTATTCTCACTTCAAAACATATCAAAAACTATGCTTTTTTTTACTTTATAAATTACACTACTTTTTTTCATACATTGTTAACTCACTCTGGTATTAAAATTTCGTATTCTCACTTCAAAACACTTATAAAACTATGCTTTTTTTTACTTTATAAATTACACTACTTTTTTTCATACATTGTTAACTCACTCTGGTATTAAAATTTCGTATTCTCACTTCAAAACACTTATAAAACTATGCTTTTTTTTACTTTATAAATTACACTACTTTTTTTCATACATTGTTAACTCACTCTGGTATTAAAATTTCGTATTCTCACTTCAAAACATATCAAAAACTATGCTTTTTTTTACTTTATAAATTACACTACTTTTTTTCATACATTGTTAACTCACTCTGGTATTAAAATTTCGTATTCTCACTTCAAAACACTTATAAAACTATGCTTTTTTTTACTTTATAAATTACACTACTTTTTTTCATACATTGTTAACTCACTCTGGTATTAAAATTTCGTATTCTCACTTCAAAACACTTATAAAACTATGCTTTTTTTTACTTTATAAATTACACTACTTTTTTTCATACATTGTTAACTCACTCTGGTATTAAAATTTCGTATTCTCACTTCAAAACATATCAAAAACTATGCTTTTTTTTACTTTATAAATTACACTACTTTTTTTCATACATTGTTAACTCACTCTGGTATTAAAATTTCGTATTCTCACTTCAAAACACTTATAAAACTATGCTTTTTTTTACTTTATAAATTACACTACTTTTTTTCATACATTGTTAACTCACTCTGGTATTAAAATTTCGTATTCTCACTTCAAAACACTTATAAAACTATGCTTTTTTTTACTTTATAAATTACACTACTTTTTTTCATACATTGTTAACTCACTCTGGTATTAAAATTTCGTATGCTCACTTCAAAACATATCAAAAACTATGCTTTTTTTTACTTTATAAATTACACTACTTTTTTTCATACATTGTTAACTCACTCTGGTATTAAAATTTCGTATTCTCACTTCAAAACACTTATAAAACTATGCTTTTTTTTACTTTATAAATTACACTACTTTTTTTCATACATTGTTAACTCACTCTGGTATTAAAATTTCGTATTCTCACTTCAAAACACTTATAAAACTATGCTTTTTTTTACTTTATAAATTACACTACTTTTTTTCATACATTGTTAACTCACTCTGGTATTAAAATTTCGTATGCTCACTTCAAAACATATCAAAAACTATGCTTTTTTTTACTTTATAAATTACACTACTTTTTTTCATACATTGTTAACTCACTCTGGTATTAAAATTTCGTATTCTCACTTCAAAACACTTATAAAACTATGCTTTTTTTTACTTTATAAATTACACTACTTTTTTTCATACATTGTTAACTCACTCTGGTATTAAAATTTCGTATTCTCACTTCAAAACACTTATAAAACTATGCTTTTTTTTACTTTATAAATTACACTACTTTTTTTCATACATTGTTAACTCACTCTGGTATTAAAATTTCGTATTCTCACTTCAAAACATATCAAAAACTATGCTTTTTTTTACTTTATAAATTACACTACTTTTTTTCATACATTGTTAACTCACTCTGGTATTAAAATTTCGTATTCTCACTTCAAAACACTTATAAAACTATGCTTTTTTTTACTTTATAAATTACACTACTTTTTTTCATACATTGTTAACTCACTCTGGTATTAAAATTTCGTATTCTCACTTCAAAACACTTATAAAACTATGCTTTTTTTTACTTTATAAATTACACTACTTTTTTTCATACATTGTTAACTCACTCTGGTATTAAAATTTCGTATTCTCACTTCAAAACACTTATAAAACTATGCTTTTTTTTACTTTATAAATTACACTACTTTTTTTCATACATTGTTAACTCACTCTGGTATTAAAATTTCGTATTCTCACTTCAAAAAATATCAAAAACTATGCTTTTTTTTACTTTATAAATTACACTACTTTTTTTCATACATTGTTAACTCACTCTGGTATTAAAATTTCGTATTCTCACTTCAAAACACTTATAAAACTATGCTTTTTTTTACTTTATAAATTACACTACTTTTTTTCATACATTGTTAACTCACTCTGGTATTAAAATTTCATATTCTCACTTCAAAAAATATCAAAAACTATGCTTTTTTTTACTTTATAAATTACACTACTTTTTTTCATACATTGTTAACTCACTCTGGTATTAAAATTTCGTATTCTCACTTCAAAACACTTATAAAACTATGCTTTTTTTTACTTTATAAATTACACTACTTTTTTTCATACATTGTTAACTCACTCTGGTATTAAAATTTCGTATTCTCACTTCAAAACACTTATAAAACTATGCTTTTTTTTACTTTATAAATTACACTACTTTTTTTCATACATTGTTAACTCACTCTGGTATTAAAATTTCGTATTCTCACTTCAAAACACTTATAAAACTATGCTTTTTTTTACTTTATAAATTACACTACTTTTTTTCATACATTGTTAACTCACTCTGGTATTAAAATTTCGTATGCTCACTTCAAAACATATCAAAAACTATGCTTTTTTTTACTTTATAAATTACACTACTTTTTTTCATACATTGTTAACTCACTCTGGTATTAAAATTTCGTATTCTCACTTCAAAACATATCAAAAACTATGCTTTTTTTTACTTTATAAATTACACTACTTTTTTTCATACATTGTTAACTCACTCTGGTATTAAAATTTCATATTCTCACTTCAAAAAATATCAAAAACTATGCTTTTTTTTACTTTATAAATTACACTACTTTTTTTCATACATTGTTAACTCACTCTGGTATTAAAATTTCGTATGCTCACTTCAAAACATATCAAAAACTATGCTTTTTTTTACTTTATAAATTACACTACTTTTTTTCATACATTGTTAACTCACTCTGGTATTAAAATTTCGTATTCTCACTTCAAAACACTTATAAAACTATGCTTTTTTTTACTTTATAAATTACACTACTTTTTTTCATACATTGTTAACTCACTCTGGTATTAAAATTTCGTATTCTCACTTCAAAACATATCAAAAACTATGCTTTTTTTTACTTTATAAATTACACTACTTTTTTTCATACATTGTTAACTCACTCTGGTATTAAAATTTCGTATTCTCACTTCAAAACACTTATAAAACTATGCTTTTTTTTACTTTATAAATTACACTACTTTTTTTCATACATTGTTAACTCACTCTGGTATTAAAATTTCGTATGCTCACTTCAAAACATATCAAAAACTATGCTTTTTTTTACTTTATAAATTACACTACTTTTTTTCATACATTGTTAACTCACTCTGGTATTAAAATTTCGTATTCTCACTTCAAAACATATCAAAAACTATGCTTTTTTTTACTTTATAAATTACACTACTTTTTTTCATACATTGTTAACTCACTCTGGTATTAAAATTTCGTATTCTCACTTCAAAACACTTATAAAACTATGCTTTTTTTTACTTTATAAATTACACTACTTTTTTTCATACATTGTTAACTCACTCTGGTATTAAAATTTCGTATGCTCACTTCAAAACATATCAAAAACTATGCTTTTTTTTACTTTATAAATTACACTACTTTTTTTCATACATTGTTAACTCACTCTGGTATTAAAATTTCGTATTCTCACTTCAAAACATATCAAAAACTATGCTTTTTTTTACTTTATAAATTACACTACTTTTTTTCATACATTGTTAACTCACTCTGGTATTAAAATTTCATATTCTCACTTCAAAAAATATCAAAAACTATGCTTTTTTTTACTTTATAAATTACACTACTTTTTTTCATACATTGTTAACTCACTCTGGTATTAAAATTTCGTATTCTCACTTCAAAACACTTATAAAACTATGCTTTTTTTTACTTTATAAATTACACTACTTTTTTTCATACATTGTTAACTCACTCTGGTATTAAAATTTCGTATTCTCACTTCAAAACATATCAAAAACTATGCTTTTTTTTACTTTATAAATTACACTACTTTTTTTCATACATTGTTAACTCACTCTGGTATTAAAATTTCGTATTCTCACTTCAAAACACTTATAAAACTATGCTTTTTTTTACTTTATAAATTACACTACTTTTTTTCATACATTGTTAACTCACTCTGGTATTAAAATTTCGTATGCTCACTTCAAAACATATCAAAAACTATGCTTTTTTTTACTTTATAAATTACACTACTTTTTTTCATACATTGTTAACTCACTCTGGTATTAAAATTTCGTATTCTCACTTCAAAACATATCAAAAACTATGCTTTTTTTTACTTTATAAATTACACTACTTTTTTTCATACATTGTTAACTCACTCTGGTATTAAAATTTCGTATTCTCACTTCAAAACACTTATAAAACTATGCTTTTTTTTACTTTATAAATTACACTACTTTTTTTCATACATTGTTAACTCACTCTGGTATTAAAATTTCGTATTCTCACTTCAAAACACTTATAAAACTATGCTTTTTTTTACTTTATAAATTACACTACTTTTTTTCATACATTGTTAACTCACTCTGGTATTAAAATTTCGTATTCTCACTTCAAAACACTTATAAAACTATGCTTTTTTTTACTTTATAAATTACACTACTTTTTTTCATACATTGTTAACTCACTCTGGTATTAAAATTTCGTATTCTCACTTCAAAACACTTATAAAACTATGCTTTTTTTTACTTTATAAATTACACTACTTTTTTTCATACATTGTTAACTCACTCTGGTATTAAAATTTCATATTCTCACTTCAAAAAATATCAAAAACTATGCTTTTTTTTACTTTATAAATTACACTACTTTTTTTCATACATTGTTAACTCACTCTGGTATTAAAATTTCGTATTCTCACTTCAAAACATATCAAAAACTATGCTTTTTTTTACTTTATAAATTACACTACTTTTTTTCATACATTGTTAACTCACTCTGGTATTAAAATTTCGTATTCTCACTTCAAAACACTTATAAAACTATGCTTTTTTTTACTTTATAAATTACACTACTTTTTTTCATACATTGTTAACTCACTCTGGTATTAAAATTTCGTATTCTCACTTCAAAACACTTATAAAACTATGCTTTTTTTTACTTTATAAATTACACTACTTTTTTTCATACATTGTTAACTCACTCTGGTATTAAAATTTCATATTCTCACTTCAAAACATATCAAAAACTATGCTTTTTTTTACTTTATAAATTACACTACTTTTTTTCATACATTGTTAACTCACTCTGGTATTAAAATTTCGTATTCTCACTTCAAAACATATCAAAAACTATGCTTTTTTTTACTTTATAAATTACACTACTTTTTTTCATACATTGTTAACTCACTCTGGTATTAAAATTTCATATTCTCACTTCAAAAAATATCAAAAACTATGCTTTTTTTTACTTTATAAATTACACTACTTTTTTTCATACATTGTTAACTCACTCTGGTATTAAAATTTCGTATGCTCACTTCAAAACATATCAAAAACTATGCTTTTTTTTACTTTATAAATTACACTACTTTTTTTCATACATTGTTAACTCACTCTGGTATTAAAATTTCGTATTCTCACTTCAAAACACTTATAAAACTATGCTTTTTTTTACTTTATAAATTACACTACTTTTTTTCATACATTGTTAACTCACTCTGGTATTAAAATTTCGTATTCTCACTTCAAAACACTTATAAAACTATGCTTTTTTTTACTTTATAAATTACACTACTTTTTTTCATACATTGTTAACTCACTCTGGTATTAAAATTTCGTATGCTCACTTCAAAACATATCAAAAACTATGCTTTTTTTTACTTTATAAATTACACTACTTTTTTTCATACATTGTTAACTCACTCTGGTATTAAAATTTCGTATTCTCACTTCAAAACATATCAAAAACTATGCTTTTTTTTACTTTATAAATTACACTACTTTTTTTCATACATTGTTAACTCACTCTGGTATTAAAATTTCGTATTCTCACTTCAAAACATATCAAAAACTATGCTTTTTTTTACTTTATAAATTACACTACTTTTTTTCATACATTGTTAACTCACTCTGGTATTAAAATTTCGTATTCTCACTTCAAAACATATCAAAAACTATGCTTTTTTTTACTTTATAAATTACACTACTTTTTTTCATACATTGTTAACTCACTCTGGTATTAAAATTTCGTATTCTCACTTCAAAACACTTATAAAACTATGCTTTTTTTTACTTTATAAATTACACTACTTTTTTTCATACATTGTTAACTCACTCTGGTATTAAAATTTCGTATTCTCACTTCAAAACACTTATAAAACTATGCTTTTTTTTACTTTATAAATTACACTACTTTTTTTCATACATTGTTAACTCACTCTGGTATTAAAATTTCGTATTCTCACTTCAAAACACTTATAAAACTATGCTTTTTTTTACTTTATAAATTACACTACTTTTTTTCATACATTGTTAACTCACTCTGGTATTAAAATTTCGTATTCTCACTTCAAAACACTTATAAAACTATGCTTTTTTTTACTTTATAAATTACACTACTTTTTTTCATACATTGTTAACTCACTCTGGTATTAAAATTTCGTATTCTCACTTCAAAACACTTATAAAACTATGCTTTTTTTTACTTTATAAATTACACTACTTTTTTTCATACATTGTTAACTCACTCTGGTATTAAAATTTCGTATTCTCACTTCAAAACACTTATAAAACTATGCTTTTTTTTACTTTATAAATTACACTACTTTTTTTCATACATTGTTAACTCACTCTGGTATTAAAATTTCGTATTCTCACTTCAAAACACTTATAAAACTATGCTTTTTTTTACTTTATAAATTACACTACTTTTTTTCATACATTGTTAACTCACTCTGGTATTAAAATTTCGTATTCTCACTTCAAAACACTTATAAAACTATGCTTTTTTTTACTTTATAAATTACACTACTTTTTTTCATACATTGTTAACTCACTCTGGTATTAAAATTTCGTATGCTCACTTCAAAACATATCAAAAACTATGCTTTTTTTTACTTTATAAATTACACTACTTTTTTTCATACATTGTTAACTCACTCTGGTATTAAAATTTCGTATGCTCACTTCAAAACATATCAAAAACTATGCTTTTTTTTACTTTATAAATTACACTACTTTTTTTCATACATTGTTAACTCACTCTGGTATTAAAATTTCGTATTCTCACTTCAAAAAATATCAAAAACTATGCTTTTTTTTACTTTATAAATTACACTACTTTTTTTCATACATTGTTAACTCACTCTGGTATTAAAATTTCGTATGCTCACTTCAAAACATATCAAAAACTATGCTTTTTTTTACTTTATAAATTACACTACTTTTTTTCATACATTGTTAACTCACTCTGGTATTAAAATTTCGTATGCTCACTTCAAAACATATCAAAAACTATGCTTTTTTTTACTTTATAAATTACACTACTTTTTTTCATACATTGTTAACTCACTCTGGTATTAAAATTTCGTATGCTCACTTCAAAACACTTATAAAACTATGCTTTTTTTTACTTTATAAATTACACTACTTTTTTTCATACATTGTTAACTCACTCTGGTATTAAAATTTCGTATTCTCACTTCAAAAAATATCAAAAACTATGCTTTTTTTTACTTTATAAATTACACTACTTTTTTTCATACATTGTTAACTCACTCTGGTATTAAAATTTCGTATTCTCACTTCAAAACACTTATAAAACTATGCTTTTTTTTACTTTATAAATTACACTACTTTTTTTCATACATTGTTAACTCACTCTGGTATTAAAATTTCGTATTCTCACTTCAAAACACTTATAAAACTATGCTTTTTTTTACTTTATAAATTACACTACTTTTTTTCATACATTGTTAACTCACTCTGGTATTAAAATTTCGTATTCTCACTTCAAAACATATCAAAAACTATGCTTTTTTTTACTTTATAAATTACACTACTTTTTTTCATACATTGTTAACTCACTCTGGTATTAAAATTTCGTATTCTCACTTCAAAACACTTATAAAACTATGCTTTTTTTTACTTTATAAATTACACTACTTTTTTTCATACATTGTTAACTCACTCTGGTATTAAAATTTCGTATGCTCACTTCAAAACATATCAAAAACTATGCTTTTTTTTACTTTATAAATTACACTACTTTTTTTCATACATTGTTAACTCACTCTGGTATTAAAATTTCGTATTCTCACTTCAAAACATATCAAAAACTATGCTTTTTTTTACTTTATAAATTACACTACTTTTTTTCATACATTGTTAACTCACTCTGGTATTAAAATTTCGTATTCTCACTTCAAAACACTTATAAAACTATGCTTTTTTTTTACTTTATAAATTACACTACTTTTTTTCATACATTGTTAACTCACTCTGGTATTAAAATTTCGTATTCTCACTTCAAAACACTTATAAAACTATGCTTTTTTTTACTTTATAAATTACACTACTTTTTTTCATACATTGTTAACTCACTCTGGTATTAAAATTTCGTATTCTCACTTCAAAACACTTATAAAACTATGCTTTTTTTTACTTTATAAATTACACTACTTTTTTTCATACATTGTTAACTCACTCTGGTATTAAAATTTCGTATTCTCACTTCAAAACACTTATAAAACTATGCTTTTTTTTACTTTATAAATTACACTACTTTTTTTCATACATTGTTAACTCACTCTGGTATTAAAATTTCATATTCTCACTTCAAAAAATATCAAAAACTATGCTTTTTTTTACTTTATAAATTACACTACTTTTTTTCATACATTGTTAACTCACTCTGGTATTAAAATTTCGTATTCTCACTTCAAAACACTTATAAAACTATGCTTTTTTTTACTTTATAAATTACACTACTTTTTTTCATACATTGTTAACTCACTCTGGTATTAAAATTTCGTATTCTCACTTCAAAACACTTATAAAACTATGCTTTTTTTTACTTTATAAATTACACTACTTTTTTTCATACATTGTTAACTCACTCTGGTATTAAAATTTCGTATTCTCACTTCAAAACACTTATAAAACTATGCTTTTTTTTACTTTATAAATTACACTACTTTTTTTCATACATTGTTAACTCACTCTGGTATTAAAATTTCATATTCTCACTTCAAAAAATATCAAAAACTATGCTTTTTTTTACTTTATAAATTACACTACTTTTTTTCATACATTGTTAACTCACTCTGGTATTAAAATTTCGTATTCTCACTTCAAAACACTTATAAAACTATGCTTTTTTTTACTTTATAAATTACACTACTTTTTTT